>CAACVS010000506.1:0-41251 GCA_900660405.1 Pseudo-nitzschia multistriata
ACAAAAGTTTCAATAGAAAGATCAGATTATTGAACCGAAATTGGGAAATTTCAAAACTAGGATGAAACAGCCCTAGCTACCTAGGGTAGGGAAACTAGGGCATGCGACATTGTTGYGCGCATAGTGGGGGKAGAAATTTGCTGAAACGCGCGACAAAATAGGGAAGAAAATTTTGTTTGTGTGTTGCAAGAAAATATTACCGGGATGAAAGTGCTTTGTATGACGTATGTCTGTCCATTCCAAGGAAGTATTGAACGTACGTATACTTCTGATACAGTACGTACGTATCCAATACAATACGTACGTATCCGTTGCAACCACAAAAATGAAATAAGGATGCCACACGGAGGGATTTTGGGGGATCTGATTTTTCTGAAAAAATTGAAACTGGCATTCTTGTTCCAGGAACCATGTCCATTTTGATTATTTGGGGGAAATGAGTTCCCAGGACCTACTCCTCCTGATCTTGAAAATTGTGATTGAGCACTGTAAATTGCTGCTCTGTAAGGAGAAGGTTCTGCTGGTGGTGCTGCAAGATTCTTCAACTGGTACTAGGAGTCTCAAAACAATTTTTGATGATGGGAAAGATACCAATCCCTATGGCCAGATAGCTTTCACCTGAGTGAGTCAAATAAAGTGTTATTTATCCTCTACCTTATTCTCTATTCCTATGTTATTTTGAAAAATATGAGCTACAAGCTCTTAGAACTGCCAGAATTCACTCCTATAATAAAAAAATCTTAATATTATATTTAACCTCATGAACTAGAAGAGGCACTAAGATGGCCAGAACCATAGCTTTTAGAAAGAATGCTTCTAGTTGCTACGAGGGGCGGAGCCTCCCTCCAAGGAGGTTTTGTGGAGGCGCGACCAGAATTTACTCCTATAATAATCTTTAGTTCTATTCAGCTTGTCCCTACTTGCAAAGCTTCCTTGGATCCACTAACTCAACAAGATCTGTTCAACTTCAAAGTCCCATAATCTGCCAGCTCTGTATCCACCAGCAGCTGTTGGCAACCCTCCAGCTGTTCTTGTAACCATCGTATATACATCTCAGTTTCCTCATTCAATCTACATTACCAACATTAATTCAGTTTACTGTCTTGCCCCATTCGCACCTAGGCGCTGGGAGACCTCTAGGCTTTCTCTGTTTCAACAGCAACTCCGAAACTGGAACCATGCGAACCATCATTCAGGTGTTTTAAGGCAAAGACAGCAAGAGTATTCTTTGTGAACCTCTATTCATTTCACTACCAGATGCATTTCAACCTGGACATCTTGTATGGAGCAAAACGTGAGCATGGCTTCTCGTTTCAATTGCATGATGCCGTCGAATGGAGACATCCATCTTGTATTGCAATCCCCACCACCATTGTACATTTTTATCTTCCGAAAAGATGCGAGACGGCCGGCGAGGGATCCTCTTGCCGTATAGCAATTCGTTCGGCGATAGCACGGGCTGTTTCTTCAGGATATGAACTGGAGAATTCAGTTGATAGAAAGCTGGTACTGGTACTTTGCATCGAATCATTTTGACTCACGAGATCGATCGTCAGATCAAAACTCCCTCCCCGGCATAGAATCGGATGTAAAATGAGTGTTTCCGCCATACCGGAAGGGACCGTAAACAACGCTTTGAATCTTGCGTCGGCGAGATGTAGTACGAAAAATGGCACGGCTTTGTTCCGTGCGATTCTTCTATTGTTCATTGCCATGGTTGTTTTATTCGACCTGCTAATTAATTAACGATGCGCTCGGAGATTATGCCGACTAGTGTTCGAGTCGTTGTGAATACGAAACACACTCTAAGTTCGACGCGATATTACAGGTCCTGTGGGTATTGTAACTCAGAAGTTTTCGGTCAATGTCCTTGCATTGCGTTGCTTGTGTTGTTTGTCACGTTCAATTGTTCTCAGTGTTTGTTGTTCTCGCTGTTAATCTCTTTCGGCTCAAACGAAGTTTTTGAGAAAATTTGAAAATTCAAAACATTTATTGTCATTCTAAAATCGAATGGGTCAAATACTTTCTCGCACATGTAGCATGTGTATGCACCTGCACAAGAACGGCCAAAAAACAGAATTCTCTCCTACGTACTGTTGAGTACCAGTACGTACGTGTCTGTTACTGTACTACAGTATTAACCACCAAAAAAAGTATACGTACCGGCCGGTAGGGGAGGAATGCAGATCACTCACACCATCTTCAGCTCAGCTACTCGTATCCATCGACAGAGTTGGCGGACTGGTAATCACAGAACGCTACATCTCTTTCCACGAAAAGATCAAAGTTAGCGTGTACTTTTTCCGATCTCCGCTACCGCCATTGGAAGACCAAACAAATCGCTTTTGGAGATGGAGGAAGAAAATCCTTCTCGAACTTCGCCTCCGTCGAAGACTTCCGCGAAAGAAGAATCTCAACTCGACAAAAGTAGTCAGCGAAAAAGTCGAAAACGAAGAAAGGAAGAGGGTCGCCATCGCAGACGCGATCGCCGTAGCAGCCGGGAAAGACGTTCGAGAAAATCGTCTCGAAAGGAGAGCCGACGGAAACGCAAAAAAAGGCGCAGAAGATACAGCTCTTCGTCCGAAAACAGTGATTCTTCCAGTTCCAATTCGTCGTCATCAGACGACAGTGACGACTCATCCATAGATGAGAAGAAACGAAGAACGAGCACCAAGTCCAATGTTGTGCTGAACAAAAAGCTACTCGCTAAGCTAGATGCCCGCGGCGAGACATTGGAGGAGCGGAAAGAACGAAGAGCTCAAAAGCGAGCAGCCAAGATTCAAGCACGATTTGGATACACTGCTGAAGACAATCCGTTCAATGACCCAAACTTGCACGAGACGTTTACGTGGAACAAGAAGAAGGAAGCGACAAAAACTAAGAACACAATGTCAAATGATAACAATCCTGACAAGATTGAAGAAATAGAGACAATCCGACGCCGGCGTAAAGAGCGAGAATTGGAGAGAGAGGAGATGGATCGTCTGCGGGCAGAAGAATCTAGAATGAAAGAATTAGAAAACTACGACGACTGGGCCAAAAAGGAGGAAGAGTTCCATCTCGAACAGCAACGGAAGCGATCGGCGATTCGACTGGTGGAGGGCAGAGAAAAGCCAGTTGATATACTTGCTAAAAACTTGCTAATTTTTGGATTGACAGAAGAAGAAAAGAAGCAAAGGGCGGCGGTCAAGTATCAAGAACGGTACAATGCTCTAGACGAGCTTCAGAAACTGGACGCCGAATTGGAGGAACCTCAAAACATTGTTGGGATCCTAAAGCTTGCTGAATTACAAGAACTTTTGGGTGACATAGAAGCCTTTCGGCTTCTAGAAAAGGAAGCTATGGGGGGAAGTGGATCTTCGACCATCACGCTGTACTGGGACGCACTAGCATTGGTTGTGAAGGATGAAATCGAGTTCCTCCGGAATGGCGGGGAAGAGAGCCGATACGCTAAGAAGGTCAAAGGGATAAAGGACATATTCCGCGGACAATCACGATCGGATTTGACCAAAATGGAAGAAGAAATCAAGGGTAAAGTTGTGAAATCCAGAAATGAAGGTTGGAATGATAGTGGTGGTGCAAATGATATTTCTTATTGGAATTCTGTATTGAAGCAGCTATCGGTTCATCTGGCAAAGATGGATCTCTCGAAATTACATTCGAAAATGTTAGTCCGCCAGCTCGAGCAATTAGAGTCCAGGAAAGAGTTTTTATCGAAACAACAGAGGGATGTCGAGTCGATCAAAACTCAGCATACCGAAGAAAATTCCGACAATATGGGAGACCAGACATCTAGATCTATGGTACCAAAAAATGTGGACGAAAATTTCGGCAATCTAGAAGAGGAACTCGGATTGTCTGACGAAGTGGCTCTGGCTAATGGAGGGGGTTATTCCTGGCAAGATCGCTATGCACCCCGAAAACCCAGATACTTCAATCGTATTCGAACAGGTTTCGATTGGAACAAATATAACCAAACTCACTACGATACAGAAAACCCTCCACCAAAAATTGTGCAGGGTTACAAGTTCAATGTGTTTTATCCTGATTTGGTTGATCCAACGAAGACTCCCCAGTATTTCCTGGAACGTGCGGACACGGATGACTTCTGTATTTTGCGATTCCATGCCGGCCCGCCATATGAAGATATAGCTTTTAAAATTGTAAACCGGGAATGGAATAAATCTCGGAAACGTGGCTTCCGATCTACGTTTGAGCGAGGAGTGCTGTCGCTGTATTTCAATTTCACATCCCACTGGTACCGAAGATAGACAACCCCATCCGATCGTATCGGTTGTACGAAGGAAATCAATTAGGAGACCATAGACGTTTAATATAGCTTTCGAAAAGCGAAGCATTAGAAAAGATCTGACGTGATTGCTTCGGGCATCTAGAAAGAATTACTTCCAAATAAAAAGATGATAAGAATGTTATTTTGAACTAAAGTAGTTGCAGCTTCGGCTATACGACATTGGTGCAAAAAGTCAAAATATATGCTTCTTAGATCGAGAATCTTTGGCCTTTTCAACTTTTTGTAGCACCTTCTCTAGATTATTTATATAGGCAACAGTTCTGAGAAGTCGGCCAAGCAGAAAAACTAAGTCAGCCAAATGGTTCAACACGAAACATCTTTGACCATCGTCAGATGTGTGAAATTAGTTGTACGTACTGGATCCATTGCTGTCTAAATTCCTCCCAATTCGAGCCTTCTGGTTTCACTAGTTCAACGTCATTGGCATCTGGAGGATTGCTGATTTCTGCATAATAGTCTACCAAAGGCGCAAGTATCTTGACCGACTTAGGGACCTCTTGGATTGCCTGTTCTAGTATTTCTTCTGGTACAACTCGTCCTGTCAGTAGCGCACGTTCCTGCGTGAAAGAGATAACGAAGAGGGAAAGACGATGAGTCCAAGTAGATCCCAAAATCTAAAGCTAGCCTTCGATTGCCTTTGTGAACTCACCGCTGCCCGATCCAAAATAGCTTGCTTGGGAGCCGTGACGTGGATAATCGCTTGCCGAACTTGAGGATGCGCTTCCCTTAGGCGATGAAAAAGAACCTTATACCACCCGTGGTCTCGAAGGGATCCATCTTGCAAAACATTCTTTCCGCTCTGAAGGGCTGCAAGGGTCAAGACTTCCGCGATGTATCCAGCCTGGCAATCGAGAACGAAAGCAAGAAAATGATATTATTTAATGTGAAGATCGTTGTTTTTCGATCGTAGTAATTAATTCATCATCGACTAGAGAATAAGTCCAGGCGCCAGTGTACATATTGCACGTACCTCTTTCTGTGTTAGTTTTCCTACCATCTCGGGGTTCTTTGCAACATACATGTGGTACTCCGGGAGAAGTCGTCTAATCTGATCTGGATCCACGATTACAAATGCCGGAAGAGGAAACCTCTCCTGCTCCACAAGAACTAGCATCGTATGGCTTTTCCCAGCCCCCATGGCACCAGCAGTGAAGACAATCCAAGGATCTTTAGCTGCTAATCCGACATTCCCATCTTCGTCACTAATGTAGGCTTCATTGAGCATATCGGTAATGATTGCATCGTGGAGTTTTTGTCGTTCAAACGTGTAATTTGAGTGATAGGAGTAGTCGAGCGTTCTGCGAATATGAGAATACTTCCCGTAAAAGTTCATGTCGTCGGACTGATTGTTCTCTGTCGAACTCAATAAAACCGAAAATGATGCTCTTCTCTTTTTCGCTTTTTGAACTGAGAGTGAATTTATATCATCCACTTGTCTAGATGTAAATGTTTCGGTTGACATTTTTTGGTTTCCTCTCATTCCCCGCTTCCATAGACAAGATTGCAAAAATGTGCCTCGAAAGGTATCCCAATCCATCCCATCTTCAAGTGAATAACTTTCAGCGTTCTCAATGCAGCAAAAGAAATCGACCTTTGGTCGAATCACTTTCAATGAAACCGGGATGGCAGCGAGGCTTTTCAAAATAGATTCTTTCGAAATTTCCCTTCCTGTGTCAAGAGCCTTTTTCTATCCTCGTTGACAGAAAGCACGAACGAGGGAACAATTTACTTCTCAACATAAGTGGCTGAAATATATTGTGGTGAATTGAAGACAACTACCGTTGCAACACCACTTACCTTTGCGCGCTCGAAAATAAGCTCATTGGGAGCAATTACGTGCAATACAGCAAATTTAAACGACGAACAATTCAAGCATTTAATGTGTTCTATGATCTTCAAAAACCATGCAGAATCCCTCATCGCGCTGTCGAATACCACATTTCTTCCGTTTTGAACCGCTGCCAAGAGCAACAACTGCGCTATAAAGCCTGCTTCTTTCTTCGTCAACTCATTGACCAGTAGTTTGTCGTATGTTTGGAATTCCGGTAGTCTTCTGCTGATCTTATCKGGATCGACCTCAACAAAGCTCAGAATCGGCAGGCGGCCCGTTGTCACAAGATCGTGAATGGTATGAAGCTTCCCGGCACCCCTTGCTCCTACCGTAAATATCAACCAGGGTTCGGAAGGAGTAATACACATGTTCGGGTCTTCAACGTTGTCCAAAAAGTCTTCGACAATAGCATCCTGTAGCCACTCGCGTTCCCGCGAATAGTTTTTGTAAAAATCAGATTTCGAAAGAATTAATCTACGGAGATGGGCGAAGGGACCGCACACTCTGTTTCTGTCTTCGCCTTGTGCACAGTGTAGTTCTTCAGTGGAAAGTTCGGAGGAGAATCTCGTAAAGTTGTTAATCGATGATCGGGCACGACGCAGGGACGGGCGACGTTGTAACTTGTGCGGCCCAGAATTTTTTGGTTTCAGTCCGACGCAATCACCGCTGCCGGCATCGCTGCACACCATTGCTTTTGTCGAGTTCTATTAGAAAGCACGAGATTATCGCACATGCAGGCCGCTTCGTACAGACAGAACCTCCGTGTTCTTTCGGCTTGTTGGTCGACGGACTGTGCACGATCAAAAATATGATGCGTATCTCAACCCAGCATCGCAACGGAAACTTTCCTCGTAGATTGTATTCTTGCTGCTCCTGGTTAATTGACAAACAGCTGTGACATTGGACTCGGCTATTTCTGAAGTGTGAAACTCGGCGAATTGTTGGACAAGCACGACCTGTGGTTTAGCAGGTTTTCGTCGCGTTGATGGTTGCTTTTCTACCTTACAGTACCAAGTACGAGTACTACTGCACGTATTTGATGGAGAAGACAAGACACCGTACGGTACGGACGTTCGGTACATACGGTATTCTTAGAGCAAGAAAATCGACTCTATCGACTCATCCTATTCCAATGTTGTCTGAACTGTACCGGTAGTACGGTACGGCGAACGTAATTTGCTTCACAATACCATCAACGAAACGAAAGTCCCAATGCAAAGTTTAGTGATGCTCCCTACTGGCCGGTACGTACAGTAGTACTCGTACATGTACTCGTAGTTCTCTACCCACTTCAGAGTTCCGTCCGTCCGTCGGGTGCCGAACCATACAGAACGTAACAGGGATACACTAGCAACCAGCGTAGCAACTCGTGATCTGCCAATGTACCTGGTGGTCCTGAGGTATGGTACGAGTAGTTATACCCCCGAAAGAGATAAAAAAGTGTGTTGACAGGACGACGAAACTGAGAACCGTGAAGCAGTTGCCAATTCAAAGTACGGTACTGAACGAACGGGACTGTACGATTCGTCTCCGTAACTACAAAAGCGACTAACAACGAAAGAACCAGACGAATCCAGCGATTGTGAATCAAAAGTGTATATCAATACGAGTAGCTGTTCGTAAAACGCCCTATCCATTTTTTCCAGGGCTAGATAAATCGAAAGGATCATGTGGGGTGGCAACAGTATGCAACCCGGCATGGGAGGAGGTAGGTAGATTGGCTAAATCGAACCTGGTGGTTAGATATTGCTCGTTCGGTTCTGGGTGTTTTTCGACACATTTAAATATGCCGCTGTTGAATTGCTGCATTTGTGTGCGGAAAGTTCTGGACGTGATGAAATGCGCTCCTGATGTTTATTTGTCGATTAAAGCAAACGCCCTGTATTCATCTCACCGGTTTCCTTACCTCGCATAATTTAATTTGATGTTCCAGGTCAGCAACAACAAAATCAATTGAAGCATGACATTTTTGTCGGTAATCTTGCCTTCAACACGACGGAGGAACAGCTGCACCAGACATTTTCCGAGATTGGCCGCGTGATAAAGGTGCGATTGGTTACCGATGTGGAAACCGGCAAGCCAAGAGGGTTTGCCTTTGTCGAATTCGAGGACCCGCAGGCGGCGCTTAGTGCGATCCGAAACATGAACGACTACGAACTAAACGGCAGGCGTTTGAGGGTCAACTTTAGCAATAGCAGTCACTTGGAAGCTCTGGCTAGTAAACTCGGAATGGACCTCTCCCAGCATCAAAGTCGGCAGTCTTCATCGTCCGCTGCAAATAACAATGCGACACAACAACCTCATCATAGTGCTGGCACCAACGCAGTAGCGGATTCCCTGAAAACCATGTCCAAGGGTGAAATGTACGACATTGTGGCAAAGATGAAAGAAATCGCTGATCGAGACCCGGACGAAGCTCGTCGCCTCCTAGCCGGGCACCCACAATTGCCCGAGGCTATGCTATTCATCATGAGTAAATTAGATATGGTCCAAACTGCCCTGTCGGTCAAATCTAGCATGCCCCAGGCTGCTCCAATGGGCATTCAGTTGCCGGTCCCACCCACAAGAGTAGCCGACCCCCGAGCTAGGGCATTGGATCCCCGGGCCGCAGCTGCTGCTGCATCGACGTCGTCTTCCTCGGGAATGGGTTCTATGGCGAGCGATCCAAGAAGTGCAGTGACGCCGGTGGCCCCGCCCCGAGCAGATCCGAGAGGTCGTGTGGATCCCCGTGCGAGAGCAGCAGCCATCCCTGCTCCTCCGATGGCCCCACCACCGCGTCCCAAGTACGGGGTTCCTCCACCTCCGATGCAGCCGCCACCTCCACCCTCTGCACCCGGTCTCGCCAATCTAGATCCGGCGCTGGTCCGACAGGTGATGTCTCTCACGCCCGAAATGATTTCTCAGCTTCCTCCTCACAAACAACAAAGTATATTAGCCTTACGGCAACAAATCAGTGGGTCTGGGATGTAATGTATACTAGCAACAGAAATATAATTCAACTTTCGCGTGCGGTTCGTTTTGCACTAGAATTCAGGCACGGTGGTGAAACACGGCGGTCGATACTTTTTTGTCGTAGCTGGTATGTTGGTTGGTTTGTAATATGAAAACTATACGATTAAAATAAAAATTGCGAACTTGATGGAGTAGTCCGATTGCGATACTTCAAGCCGACTTCAACATTTCCTGCAAGGTTCCATTCCTAGCCGCTGCTTGCGTATCATCGTTTCCACCCATGTGCTTTCCGTTGACAAAAACGTTTGGGACAGATTTCTGACCCGTCTCTTGAAACAATGCCACCTGCAATTCTTCACCTTCCTTCCCCATTCGATCGAGCTCTAGTACCTCAATTTCCACTACGTCCAATGATTTGAAAAGGTTTTTCGTAGCCACACAGAAAGGGCAATACGACTTGGAGAAGACAACAACCTGTATATTGCGAGCGGAAAAGACGGTTTTGTTTGAGTCGGACTCGACAAATATTCGATGGTTAAATCAAGGCAGCCAAGTCACAGGAATATTTGTTGGCGTATGCTATACTTCTTTCGGGCAGCAGTTTTTGTCTTCGCTTCCGTTTAGCATACCTTATTGGCGTCGATGAGCCGTTTCATTTTCGAAGACGCCACAGAGGACATAAATCTTACTGTCCTATTCTTACTGCGGTGAAGTAGACTGCAGGGAGTACGATGGCTTGAATTATGAGATGAGAAAGTCGGAAAACCAAAAGCGTGAGAAGCTGAGATGGTAGAAAGGCGCACTGATGATGCCGGATTGAAGCTTTTCCTCTGACCCATCAAAGAGCCTAGCGCTCTCGTATTCATTCTTCGTGATGCCTGCATCTTTGCTATCTCGTAAGTATTCTTCTCTTTTTGGCATCGATTTCGGCACTAGAGCACAACCAATGTCAGAGGTATGAGATGGTCAAAGAGCCATAGTCAAAGGCGATGAGTGACGAGGCGACTGGAAAAAGAGGAACAGAAAACGAGAAAACATCATTTCAAAAATGTAATTCTAATTATAGTCGAATGAGTCAACAGTAAATCAACAGTAAACGACTTTTTCTGATACGGTACCGTAGTACATACAGTACTACGCGTAAAACATCAATTGAAATTACGTTAAGTAAGGCATTGGGAACGTTAATTTAACGTTCCGTATGTTAGCGCTAACATTCCGAATGTTAGTGTTAACATTCCGTACGTTAGCGCAGTAGGCCTAAGTAGGATCTGTACTATACCCGGTGGTGGCATGCCAGCTGTTCAGCATCTTGCAAGATCGAACCAACGAGATTGGTCTTTTGGATGGATCCTAGTACAAAGCTGTGTAGGAAATCCCGTAGAAAATCGTGGATCAAGGTACTTGCCTTGCCATTTTGGTCAAAATAGAAGGGTTTTGATTCAGCGTTCAAATTGGTACCGTGTCCTACTGTCGTGACCTTTACCTGCCTCCAGCACGCTGATCCATCACGGTAAACTGTTCTTTTCATTCTAAAGAAAAACTCCCCGGTTCAAAGCAACCGACCATGGGAATCTGCTTTTAGAGCCCTTACACTCACTCTTTTACACTTTACTTGGTATCAATCGATAGCTCTCTTCCATTGTCGATTGAACAAGCCCTTAACTGTAGCGAACAAGCAAGTGGAACAGATTTTATTGAGTGTTCAGTGTAGCTTCTTTTTTTTACGACGACTGCTTATTTTTCGACCGACGTCGGCAATCAGCTCCTCCCCCCCCCTTCATACGATGAATACACAAGATAGAGAAGACAGGGATGGTCTAATGAAGCTAAGGAATGCTTTGGGAGGCCATGATGATGGAATACTCTCAGATGATTCATCTGAAGAGGATTTTCATCAAGAGGAAGCTGTTGTCCCAGCTCCTGCTCCTCCTCCCCCTGCTCCTCCAGCCGCGCCCCCACCACCACGACCTCCTGCTCCACCAACACTATCAGCAGCATCCCATCCTTTGTTCCAGACAGCACAGGCTACACTGGTCAAGAGGAAGTTTCTTTCACTGAAACAAAAGCAAGATTTGCTGGTTCGAATCAGGGAGAAGCTCAACCAAGACCTTATCAAAGCTGTCTTTCCTGGGGGGGATGCTCTGTCCCATGAGATGCAGAGGGTGTATCATGATATAACTGCAACAGGGAACACGCATCACAAGAGGAGATTGGAATGGACCCAGGCCTTTACAGCCACAATGCTTGCCAAATTCTTTACAGGCATGGAGATCAGGAAGGGGAGGAGTGACCAACAACAAAAAAGGCAAAGCAGAAGGACCGCCGCAGCTGCAGCTGAGCTTGAGGATGTTGCTGAAGTAGTAAAGGAGGCAATGAAAGCAGAAGAAACCAGCAACAGACTGAAAGGATCCAAGCACAAGAAAGGGAGGGTCTATTGGCAGCAGGGAGCAGCCTTGCGTTTACAGGATCAGTGTTCCTATGATCCTGCCAAGCTGGATAGGTTTGGTTGTCCTATCTGTGACCACCATTCCATCATCCCTGTAGATGATTTAGATAAGATTCAGAAGCACAATCAAGGGAAGAGGAAGGAGCATGATATAGCTGTAGCAGAACACGATGCAGCGAATAGAGATAAGAAGGGGCGTCCTAAGCTCAAGGGTATGCTGGATGTAAGGATGGCTTGCTACTGCTGCAAGTTCAACTGTAAGCTGGATCCAAGGGGGGGGACTTGTCCTGAGTGCAGCAAGCCCGGCGTTGACTATCTGGAGTATGAGAATGGCTCGCCAGTAGCTTGCAACTGTCCCCTTTGCAACTGCCAGTGTTCCATCTATTTCTATCTAACTGACAGATTCAACATCAACAAGAATGAAGAAAGGCTTAGAAGTGGTCCCCAGCCGGATGAGCAGGAGGAACAGTATTCAGGGAACCCCCTGGGGAAGCTGCAGGACGCCCTATCTAAGCATGTCCATCGAGGAAACTTTGATGCAACGCTGATGAATTGCCAGCCTTTGGGAAGTGCTCAGTTTGAGCAAGACGCTTTTGGGCATGCAGCTGATTATACTAAGTCTGATATTCACTTTCAGTCTGATGTGGGGCTGAGGAACAGTATTCAAAAGCTTGTTCCAAGAGGAACTAGAACATGGGTGGATGGATTTGGCATTAACCAGCTTAGACGCGAGGGAGGGGCTTTGCCAGAAAGGAGGGGACCACAGGTTCAGAGAGGACCGGCTCTGTCCTGGGGACAGACTCAGCAGAGGGGACCGGCTCCTCAGCAGCGCCAGCAGCGTGCCCCTTTCCAGGAGCCCCATCCAGTCTCTTTTTCTGCTAGTGAGAGGAGGAATGCAAGACACTACAGCAATCGAAACTACAGTGATAGGGGGCACAGGAATGATCTTGGGGGGGACAGGGGGCTTGCTAGGTTGCCAGCGAAGTATGATCCTCTTGCCTCTAGACTGAGGGCTGCTGCCGGCCAGGATCGTGCCATTGATATTGCTGCTGAATTAAGTAGTAGTGAGGATGAGGAGGACGAGTACACGCCTGCTGTTGCTACTAGAAGAACCATTCATCCTCATTGCACTCCTCACACTGATGAAGAGACCCAACCCTTTCATGTAAAGCTGAGGCAACAAATCCTCATGCGTTTGACTAATCCTGGTGCTGTGGAAGATACTCCTCTCACTCAGTCTGCTTTACATCGAATCAATACATTGCTTTCATCTTCCTCTGCTGGTGATRAGATGCAGGAGGTTCAACAACTGATGACTTGGATACATGATTTTAGTCATCTRTTTAATGGTGACCTAGTGGCAACTATTGAGGGCTTGATTAAGGCTTTGAAGAGGAATGCTGTCAGTGACAGAATGCAAGCTGGGATGCCACGTGTGCTGGCTGCTCAGTTGCCAGCTCGTACGTCGGTTGCTCAGTTGCCAGCTGCTCAGTTGCGGGCTGCTCGGATGCCGGCTGCTCGGATGCCAGCTGCTCGGATGCCAGCTGCTCGGATGCCAGCTGCTCGGATGCCAGCTGCTCGGATGCCAGCTCGGATGCCAGTAGCACCAGCCGAATCGATGCTGGATGCGCGGATGGAAGCCCCTATTCGGTTGCAATCAGCTGTTGCAGCAAGGAAGTCTCCACCAGTAGGTGCAGGGCTAAAGCCTCCTCCAGCTGCAGGGTTGAAGAAGCCTCCTCCAGCTGCAGGGAACAAGCGTGGTCCTCCAAGAAAGAAACCACCAAAACGCGTGGCAAAAAGAGTAGCAGTAGCAAAGGAACCAACMAAGGAAGAAAAGAAAGCAGCAAGGGAAGCAAAGAAAGCAGCAAACAAAGCAGCAAAGGAAGCAGAAGCAGCTAGGGTTGCAGCACAGGAGAAAAGGGCAAAGGAGCTGTTTGAGCAGAGTCGAGCTAAGTATTTGAAACAACGCAAGGAAGAATACAAGGCTCAGAGGAAGATGAAGCGTAGTGATGATAGTATGAGCAGCTTTGGTAGTGGTGGAAGTGGAAACAGCAGTTCCTCCAGCAACAAAGTTAGTAGATATGAGACGCCKTAGTAGATTCCAGACGCTCTACAGYACATACTAAAACTGTAGGCCCAGGACAGCTCAAAGGCGCAGCTCGCTGGTCCTTGGGGTATTGCTCAAGTCTATTGCAACTACTCTTGGTAGATATGATCCTTACTAAAGATAAAGTGTATACAAATAGTACTGATAGATAGAGGAAGGACCACGCGTTGGATCCATTCCTCTTAAGCTTGAGTATGCTGGTCAATCGATTCAACCGACTGGTGCTGTATTCAATCGATTCAACCGACTGTTACTGTATTCAGTCCATGTAGTCGATCCGCGAATCGATTGAGTATCCAAGGAAGGAGCTGGGAGCTGCTCCAGTAGGAACTGCTGGAATCCAAGCGTCTCCAGTAGGAATCAGTTTCCACAGGCCCAGGATGAGTTGCCACGCCAGCAAGCCACGCTCCAGGGGATTGCTCCAGTCCATTACAGCTACTTGCTGAATCCAGCTCACGTGCTKGAGACCATCGAGGTGCTGTTGTTGTTCCTGTTGCCTAATCATCATAGTTTCCATCCAAGCTGTATCCACAGTGATCAAAGGTCGCATCAACGCCTTTAATGGACCTACCAGCTTCCCTGTAAAGCGCTGCTTCAAGATCACTKGTAGTCCAACTAGGGCGGGCCTCCCTGGATACTGCTGATACTAGATCACAGATCTTGAATTCAATGGGCCCATACTTTGGCTGGTAAGGAGGCCTGGGGATGGCTCGGAATAGAGTTGATTTAGGATCAGGTCTAATGGCAACTGTCAATCCAACCAATGTGGACAGATGAGAGCCGAGGTTGTCCCACAGGAAGATCCTCTCCTCATCAGTATCACCAGGGACTGGATTGGTCTCAATGTCCTTGCAGATATGCTCAATAAAGTCAGCAAAGATAGGCGCTGAGGTCCCCACTTGCTGAATCACATTGATCCACCTCCTTGGATTCTCCACACTTCCTCTAGTCCCAGGAGGCAAACGCGGATCGCCTGCTTCCACAGCCAGGATGATGGTGAGCTTTTGGGTCCTTTGATAGGCTCCAGGGATGCGCGCTCTAAAGCACTGAAGGGCAATCCCTTTTTTGCTCTTGCTGGTCTTGGTCATATCCATACCAAACTCATCCACATCAATGAACCTTCTCCTAGGAACACCCACTACGCCAAGAGGAGGGGGCTTGGTCCAGAAGATCTTGGCCCTCCAGATACTCTCTGGGGTGAACACTTGATATGCTTCCTTTGAGGCAACCTTCCTTGTAAGTCGCATCTTGTTCAACCTCCTGCTGATTACCGCATTAGAGTAGATTGGTCCTCCACTGTTGAAAATAAAAGTAGCAATCTCATCATTGCTTGCATCTGGATAGATCCACACAAACAAAACCATGTTAAAGAGGTCCTTCCCCACCAGTTTGCCCTGGCTTCTATTTCCTGTGCTCCTGTAGCGCTCAGTCCTCTTTGACCATCTACTAACTGAAGACTTGCTAGCTATAAAAGGAGGAAGACCAGCAGCTTTCCTTGCCAGTTCAGCCAATCGAACATGCAAATCATAGCCTCTACTCCCTCCCTTTCCAGGGTGAGGCCTCTCAGTTCTTTCTTGTTGTGTTAGTCTGGATAGCCCAGCATCGGCTCTGATCTTTGCAACCTCATCCGCTGGATCCTTCTTCTTCCTGTCACTCATGTTGTTGCCGACGTCGGAAGCAAGAAGCAGCAAGCTACACTAATCAGGCCACAACAATACTTCTACTGGGTCCTTTTCTATGATTCAAGGATTGTTCAATCGACAATGGAAGAGAGCTATCGATTGATACCAAGTACAGTAAGAAAGAGTGAGTGGAAGTGCTGAAAATACACTAATTCCCATGGTTGGTTGCTTTGAACCGGGGAGTTTTTCTTTAGAATGAAAAGAACAGTTTAGTTCACTGGAATCAGCACGCTGGAGGTAGGTAAGGTAAAGACACTAGGACACGGTACATTTTTGAACGCTGAATCAAAACCCTTCTATTTTGACCAAAATCGCAAGGCAACTACCTTGATCCACGATTTTCTACGGGATTTTCTACACAGCTTTGTACCAGGATCCATCCAAAAGACCGATCCTGGTCCTCGCTGAGCAGCTGGATCAGCAGCTGCGGGGCCCGCTGGCCTGTCCCCCACCGGTTTTAGTACAGATCCTACTTAGGCCTACTGCGCTAACGTACGGAATGTTAACACTAACATTCGGAATGTTAGCGCTAACATTCCGTACGTTAAATTAACGTTCCCAATGCCTTACTTAACGTAATTTCAATTGATGTTTTACGCGTAGTATTACGGAATGTACGGTACGAGTACCGTACCCTACGAACAATAACTATGAAAACAATGAACACAAGAAACAAATCAGAACATATCGTGAAGGCCGGTTCAGTGTGTAGTTTTTGTGTGTACGATCCTATCCTACGTACAGTAGTACAGTGCCAACAGCAATCGACTGTGTCTCTCATCAATCTTCAATCAAAAACCCGAGGCTGCTTTTACTATGACCGATGAAGTTCGTACCGTACCGTATCATAATCGATTCTATCGCTTTTGGAAATCCAATTCCTACAGTACACAAGCAACAAGAGCAGCATCAAGCCAGCTGATGTTGGCCGAATGAAGCAACTGCAAGTACTCCAAAGCAACGAAACTAATCCCAGTATTCTAGAAGCACTCGTAGCACAGGAAGAAGATATCTCTTATTCAATGTCCGCTGCACAATTTTCGTCTCCGACGAGCCGGGGCAGCTCGATCGCAATGAATACGAAACCGACAACTAGTTCAAAAAGCAATGTATCATACGAACTGTTTGCGCCACGAGCGACGGCTCAAGTTTCTAGATTGTCTAGGATTGCTGCGCTGACTGCTGGCCAGACAGCGCTGGGGTCCGCGAAATCCAAAAACAACCAACCTTCTGCTGTGGATTCCGACGAAGCAACCATTCTAAAAGCTATGTCTCCGCCCTGCGCGTCTTCTGACTCAATTTCCCTATCAAAAGAAAACGAAAGTTCAACCGTGAAAACTGCGTTGAAGGAAGCAACTGAAAGTTCTGACCACTTAACGCGTCTTCTTAAACACACAACTTCTCTTCGCCTGGCACTCAGAGCCTCGATCAACATTGCTGAAGACATCTCGAATCGACACGCAGATCTAATTAGGCACTCGGGAGAGCTCTCCGCAGCGGCAGATCGTCTGCAGGGCGAACAAGAAATGTTGTGTCGTCACGCAGAGGAAATCGGTATGCCGCTCAAACATTACGATGCCGTGGATAATATTGGAATCTTGGTGGGAGTGCTATTCAAGGGGAGAACAGTTGTGCGTGGACTTGCTAAAATTAAGGTTGACAATGATGACTTCCCTTCTATATTGGATCAAATCGACGATGCTGTGGAATTTTTTGCGAGGGAAAGCGGAGGAAGAGAAGCTCTGGATGCAGAATTGAAACGCCAACGCAGGTCGAGCGCGAAGGAACAGTTTGAAACTAGTGGAAGCATTGAATACTACCGCAGATCTCTGGCATTACAAGAGGCTGCTCTTTTTTTAATCCGTGAAGCTGTGGTCGATCGTATTTCCAACACGACAGCGCAAGTTGCCAGTGGGCTGGACATTCCGAAAACACCAATCGCTGCCGACAAACTAGAGGCGTCTCTTGTTTACACTAGATTCCATGGTATCTCGTCACGAAGTAACCGTCTCTTGACCTTGGTTAAAAAGCGCTTGCATTGTGGAGAAGCGTATCACGAGCTTTTGCAATTGTGTCGAACTACGTACTGCAACTCGCGTGAGTCTTTGCTTAAAACGACAATTAGAGCCCACATGGACAAACTCAAAGATCAGCATGGCCTTGTTGGCATGACACGGCTTGCTAGTGTCTTTCTTATTCGTTTGTGTACGGTTGAGACTGCTTTATATCTTGACTTCTTCGGTGAAGAAAAAGTATCGGAGGAGGGCAAAGATCCAGACGACAGCGACGAAATCAAAACCAAACAGCCGAACCAGAGCAAGAGAGCCATGGCGTTGCCATCGCGTACAGCAAAAGAAGATGCAACTTACTACGATCGAGAATTTCAAGCATACTTGGCATCCTTGACCTCGGCACTCCACCGGACAATCCGCCGCGGTCTCGTTACACTTTTGGATCTGGATACTCTTTGCCAAATTGTCAGCGTGCTTCGAGAGGAACGGTCTATGGCCAGCTCTTCTCCGACCACACTTGCTGCTGCTAGATCCATTTCTAGTGTTATCGAAGACGCGCAAGAACGTCTTATTTTCTGTGCAACCAACACGCTAACAAAGGAAGTCATACGTTTTAAAGCCTCGCCTAGTGATTTAGACTACCCAAACAAGCTGACGAAGAATACAAAACAATCACAAGAAGGAGGTGAAGACGATGCAATTAAAAAACAACTCCAAGTCTACGAATCATGGTTTCCTCCGATGAGAAGTGTTTTGAGGATTTTATCGAAAATATTTCGAGTTGTCGAACCGAAAGTCTTTGAAGACATCGCTTTGCAATCAGTTCAATCTTGTACACGATCTTTGAGAGATGGTGCGAAGTATATCGAGAAGCGAAGTGGGACGATCCACGCTGACTTGTTTAAAGTAAAACATTTACTGGTACGTGTTATCCACTATTCCATTCTATTTGAAACAGCGACATATTTGATATCTTACACATTTCTTGATTTGTTCGAAGATCCTACGCGAGCAGCTGTCGCCGTTTGATATTGACTTGCGTTCTGTGGAACGACAGCTTGACTTCAGTGATGCCGGTCGCGCTGTTTCTCGATTTCTAGCAAATCGAAATAGACGACTCTTTTCCATGAGTGCAGAAAACGCATTGGTTACTTTGTTACGAGAGGGTGTTTCCGTCAACGAGGAGTCCGTGGATTCAAAACGTGACCTCGAGGAGGGACTTCGAAATGCATGCAACGACTTCATTGACCACACGTGCGATTCTGTGGCAGAGGATGTGATGAAATTAGTTGCTCAATTGAATAGTGCAACACCAGAGAGTCTCAAAGGCGCTTCATTTTTCGAGGCCAGCAAAGTGAGAGATATTCTCTCCAAGACTCAAGAAAATTTCGAGCCAAAAGCGAAGGACATTCGAAATAAAATGAACCTTTATCTGGAAAACCCTACAACGCAAAGCATTCTTTTGAAGCCGGTGTCAAAGAAGATTTCGAAAGGATTGGAAGAGATTAGAAAAACAGCCTATGGGATGGCGAATGACACTGGTGGTTGGGATGAAAATGTCCGTGCAGAGATTCTTGGTATGATCGATGATCTGGAGCGGGTTGTGAAGCGGATCGGAAGAGCGGCAAAGTAAATGTGATTCGCAGGTCTCTACTACACGTAACATGAAGGCCTCAGATATAAAATATCGTTTTTCGAGTGGTTTCGACTAAACTGACCCTAAATGATTTGATTGCATGTGTTCTAGAATCGTTTAGTTGCCAGCAATAATTGATTTTTGTTATGATCGGCTCTGTGCCTCAGGATTGGAGATCGAAAAACAGTATTCCAACCGGTACTTACTCGTACGATTCGAAGAAACAACGTTTGAAGTTGTTGAAAATACGCCGCATCCATGATATAAGTGCAGAACATTTTTCATAGAGGAGAATTATAAATGGATTTTCATTTCTTTACCGTAATTCATTATCTACAATCCAAGCAATTCCTGCAACTTTCCGGCCGCAGCTGCGGCTTGCGTATCATCGTTGCCTCCAATATGTTGTTGCTTGACGAAGACATTGGGCACAGACTTTTGTTCCGTCTTCTTGAAGAGAGCCATTTGTAATTCGGGACCTTCGTCTCCCATCTGGTCGAGTTCGTGGACGGCATATTCGACGTTCAAGCTATCGAACAACTCCTTGGTCTTCGTGCAGAAAGGGCAGTAAGACTTCGAGAAAACAACAACCTATCAAAGCGTAGAGTAAAGCAAGATTCAAAGTGGGTTATTGAGTTGATTACAAGAAATTTTGATGGAACAGTAACACGAGAAGAGTGTCTGAATGACTTCACACCATATATTGAATTCTTACATCGTTTGATTCAATCTCTGAGTCAACGAATTCAGCGGGGGATGCCATATTGAGAGCAGTGAAAGACGGTCGGTTGCAACTTTGTTGCGCAAAGGCTGATGCAGTAGCCAAGAAGCCGAGAGATGCTAGGATAGTGAACTTCATCTTTGGGTGTTTAAAAGTTGAGTGAATAAGTGTTGTGTCGGTTATTCTCGGGATGCGTGCAACAGATACTTTTACTAACTATCCTTTTGAGTCGCACCTTTACCTAAGGACGTGGATGATTTTTGTTCAGCGATTCGTGAAATGGTACCGTACGTACAGTAGATAATGATCACGGCAATAACGTAAATACGATACAGTAATAGACCATCTCACAAGATGACTAATGACGTCACGAGTCGAATGAATCAATAATGCAATACTGTAGATTTTAATCAAGGAAAGAACTACTACTCAGTAGTGGTACGTAAATTGCACCAAGTGGAAGTATCTTTTTTTCTCTTTTCTCGTTCCATGAGTTACGAGTAAGTACCGTAGGGTAGGGTACAGTAAGGTACGACAGGGAAACCGCACTGGCGGCATCAGAGTGTTACCGTCTGGTACGAGTACCCTACGGTACCATCTTCCTAACAACGAATTTCGCTATCGCTGTGACGATTCGTAAGCCACATTTCAACATTATCTGTTGATTTACAAACCGATCGTGTGTTGAAAATTATGAAGCGATAACGATGGACTATTCAAAAGGACAAAGACACTTCAGCCTCTCGCTAATGTTACTCGGCGGTCTCTTTTTCATCGGTGGGTCGTCGATCCTTGGCGTAGGAGTCAATGCTTTTGTGCCGCGTAGCTCATGTTTGTCGTCGAAATCAATACAGACTGCAACGGCAATCGCAGCATCGAATAAACCTATTGTCGTTACATTGACTCGAGAAGACGGGAAAAATACTAAGCTAAGGAGAAAAATCGAAGAAAATACCCAACTCATGGAGCAGATTGATATCCTTGAAATGCCTTGCATCGCACATGCTGATGGTCCAGATTACGAACGTCTTTCTTCTACTCTACTTTCTGAACGGTGGGATTTTGTTGCTGTAACATCACCAGAGGCGGCAAAAGTACTCGCATCAGCTTGGGATGCTGTGAGAGACAACCCCCTGTCGGTGGTCGCAGTTGGAAAAGCTACCGAAAAAAGCCTCAAAGATTCCAAGATCCCTGTAAGTTTCGTTCCGTCGATAGCGACTGCGAAGACGTTAGCAAAAGAGCTAAATCCGGTGCACGAGACAAAAAAGACATCTGTATTATACCCAGCATCAGCGAAAGCAAAGAAAACTCTCCAAGTTGATCTGATGGCGAGGGGATTCGATGTGACACGATTGAACACCTATGACACAGTTACGGCGACGTGGGGAGACGAGGAAAAAGAATCCTCACGAAGGGTAGAGGTTGCATGTTTTGCAAGCCCATCCGCTGTTGAGGGTTGGCTGAAAAACACAGAAGGTAACACCGACGTCTTCGCAGCTTGTATCGGAATAACAAGCGCTACGGCCTGTAGAGAACATGGCTGGGACGAAAAACAAATTTTCTTTCCAGAAGCACCAGGGTTGGAGGGTTGGATCGACGCCATTCAAGATGCAACTGAAGCGTCGAGGAACACATAATCCCCGTTCAATATATTCCTGTTTTACTTTGAAGCTTTTCGAAAGTAAAAGTATGCAGAAAATAGGGATCCCGATATTTGAACGGAGTGCATAAACGAGGAATTGCCTTATGGATAGCAAATTGGCGATCCTTAGCAATATTGGAACAACTACTATTTCATAGCCAAAATATCTTCAACAATATGAGAACTATTGGTGTGTATGACACACTTCCTCTAACAAGGTCACCTATTTGAAAATTTTTTCAATTACAATTCATTCTTATTCTTCTATTTTTCTTCAGTAACGATTCATCTCCGAAGTACTCAATGATGCGTTGTCAATAGTAGTAGTACTAGGACTGCTGGTACTAGTACTTCCATGGTTGCCACCTTTAACAAGAGATGTCTATATTGGTAGCTGAGGGGCGAAAAGAAATAGTAGTACTAGTACTACTAGTAGAATACTACTGGCACCAGTACTAGTACTAGTACGTATTAGTGGTATTACTACTAGTACTACTACTACTACTCATGTACTCTTGATGAGGAGAAGATGATAGAAGGCAAGTCTACTGTTGTTGCTCATAACCTGTGGAATGCACATATAGTACTCTTTAATAGTGCTGTGTGTATGTCTATCAATACTATGTTTACATTGATGTGGTCTTTGATGCCTACTCCAAAAAGAAATGTCACAAACAGCCTGCAGTGCCAGATACTTCTTTGGCTCCTTCTGCTGCTCTTTCCTGTTCACTACAAACCAAATTAACCTGATTCATTTAAAACCAGCGACACCAAACCCTGTTTTCATGCTTACACCACCTTCTTGGAGGGAAGCGCTGCCCCTTTGAGCAACTATCAGGAGCATACTTGACACCTGATACTATGGTTCAAAACATATACTAGTAGTGCCTCTTCTACTAGTTCACCACAAGGTTAAATATAATGTTAAGATTTTCTTTGTGTTTACAATGATGAGTGAGGTTTTTCAGCATTAGTAATAGGTACTTGTGAATGTCCTGGCATGTCTTCAAAATGGGGGGTTGTTCCCATCAACATGAAAATATGTACTTACAGTTTTTATGTGTACTAATGTTAACAGGGAATAAATTGGGATGACACACATAGTAGTGTCAAGCCTGTCAGCCACACACCCCTCTAACCATGTGTTCCCCCTCTCTTTTATATGGAATTAGGAATTGTGTTTTCTGTATCAAGCAAAACAATTTATACTAGAAAATTTATTCTCTTAAATACTAGCATGTACTGAATCTCATTGAGGGCACTTGCTTGTTAGACTGGTATAATTCTTAAGTCCCCCTGGATCCCAACTGAAATATGCATTAGATTACATATCCAATGGTAGTAGCTCCCTCTCCTCTACAACTGTATTAACTGTGGAAGAGCTCTGCTTTCAGCGCTACAAGTACTATCTTCAACACCAACAAGCTCTTGAGCTAAAGCTCTTGAGCTTGTTGGTGTTGAAGATTATACTTGCAGTAACCTCACTTTGATCTCAAGCTAAAGCTCTCAATCTCAGTGATTTTACTGGTGTAACCAAATTGTAACCAGAATTTTGTACCTTGTGGAGTCCGTGTCATTATCACGGGAAAAGTTTTGTACTGTGTGCTTGAGAGCTTTAAGCTTACAATTTGGTTACACATGCTGGGTGAGCTCCTCCACAGTTATATCACATATCCGTTGAGTAGCATCAAAATTACATGTAACCACGCGCGTTTGGTTACTAAACTGGTACATGATTTGTTGAGCAGTATTTTCTACATGAGTTTGTACTAGTTCCCACTTAATTTTCTTTTTTGTACTTAACTGTGTACCTGTTGAGGTGTGTTTGCCTGGTTACAAGCGCGCACAAAGCGCTCTGTGTGCTTTTTTTTTGTAACCAGACCCCTTTTTTTGGTAACCAGACTACTAGTAGTACTATCGTGTAAAAAATATGGGCTCTCCTTAGGAAAGGGTTTGGTTACAAAAATCTGGTTACAAAATTCACTCCGCGCGGTTTGTAACCAGTTGAGGTGCATCTACTTAGGCAAAAAATAAGTAGTATTTGTACGGCGTGATCTACTCAACAAATCATGTACCTAGAAAATACCACACAAGCTGAGTACATGGAAATGTTGAGCTGCTCAACGAGTACATACTGTAACCGTTGAGTAGCATTGAAATTACATGTAACCACATGCGCATGGTTACTAAACTGGTACATGATTTGTTGAGCAAATCACGTGTACAAACACTAGTTATTTTTTTGCTTAAGTACATGCACCTCAACTGGTTACAAACCGCGCGGACCAAATTTTGTAACCAGAATTGTAACCAAACCCTTCCCTACAGAGAGGCCCTTCTTTTTACCACAATAACACTAGTAGTAGTGTGGTTACAAAAAAAAACAGGTCTGGTTACAAAAACAGGCGCACTGGTTCCCTTGTGCGCACATGTAACCACCATGCACCTCAACAGGTACAAACTAAAAACTGTCTTCACTAAATACTGTACCTAGTATCAGTACGAGTACGAGGAGTACTAAAAAATGTGACCAGTTTTCAGTGAAAAACTGATCTTGATTGCTATTCCAGTACAAAGCGGTGTAGAAAACACCGTAGAAATATTGGTTTGCAGGGGGAAACAAGCAAAAAAACAAGCAAAACACCTCAAGCAGAACGCCGTATTGTATCAGCAGCAGCTCCTCCAGATCAGCAACCCGTATCAGTGTCCTCCGTATCAGCGTCCTCCATATCATCAAGCGTCCTCCGTATCGTACTATCAGGGATGGGTTGGGGCCTCCATATCGTATCAGCGACTTGTATCAGCATCCTCCGTATCATATCAGTGTCCTCCATATCATATCAGCGTTGTCTGCATCGTATCAGCGAGCCTCTGTATCAGCGAGTGTCCTCCGTATCAGCGAGTGTCCTCCGTATCAGCGAGTGTCCTCGGTATCAGCATCCTCCATATCATCGAGCCTCCGTAAAGAAGCAGTAACCTCACACCACATGGTTACATGTAATTTCAATGCTACTCAATTGATTACGTAAATAACTGTGGTGTCGCATCGGTCCAGTACTTGCAGTAACCTCACTTTGATCTTGAGCAAGCTCTTGATCTCAGTGATGTTACTGGTGTACCATAAATGTAACCAGAATGTGTACTCTGTTGAGCTTTGTGTTATTATCGCGTGAAGAGTTTTTGTACTGTGCGCTCTCAAGCTTCAACAGAGTACACATTCTGGTTACATTTATGGTACGACTCAAATGCAACTAAAATTGCATTATCATTATTGCCACAGGGCTACACCAAAATGTACTGTATAGGCCCTAACCCCCAAATCGACCAGTACCATAGTTGGTACCACTACTTTTGCAGATGTAATGACTCTTTTGTGTGCAAAATTAACACGCAAAACCGGTACTGCATATTTTCATGAGGTTGTTGTTACTTTGCCTCTGAGGTGCATTTTCGTCTGTTTAATACTACGTGAAAATGCAACAATGCAACTGAAACCCAGTCATTGGTATTGGATGCATGGAGGTGCAAACTAATATTTTTTTATCACTATTCTGCTCCCTTCTTGTGATCACAAAATACGGAGGATGCTTGCTGATACAGAGGATGCTGATACGGAGGCTCACTGATACGGAGGATGCTGATACAGAGGACAATGCTGATAGGAGTTGCTGATATGAGCCGCTGATACAAGCCGNGATACAGAGGACAATGCTGATAGGAGTTGCTGATATGAGCCGCTGATACAAGCCGCTGATACGGAGGATGCTGATATGGAGGATGCTGATACGGACGCTGATAAGGAGGATGCTGATACGGAGGCTCACTGCTGATACGGCCTCCACTGATACTACGGAGGAAGCTCACTATATTAGTCACTGATACAAGTCGCTGATACGAGCCGCTGGGCTGATATGGAGGATGCTGATACAGACGCTGATACAGAGGATGCTGATACTGAGGCTCGCTGCTGATACGGCCTCCACTGATACTACAGAGGAATCTCACTGATACGGTGTCCACTATCTCACTGATACGGTGTCCACTGATATGGTGTCCGCTGATACGGTGTCCACTGATACGGTGTCCACTGATACTACGATGTCTGCTGATACTACGGTGTCTGCTGATACTACAGTGTCCACTGATACAAGCCACTGATATGAGCCACTGATACAGAGGGGGATGCTGATACGGAGGAGGCTGATACAGAGGAGGCTCACTGATACAGAGGATGCTGATATGGAGGCTCGCTGATACAGAGGCTTGCTGATACGGAGGCTCACTGATACGGAGGCTCACTGATACGGAGGACACTCACTGATACAGGGGATGCTCATACGAGTTGCTGATACGGAAGCTCACTGATACGGAGGCTTGCTGATATGAGTCGCTGATACGGAGGATGCTGATACGGACACTGCTAACTACTTGTCCCCCCCCTAAGATCTCAGAAAAATTATATGTTTCTGTTATTGTCAAGAATTACCTTCATCATTTGTCTTTTTACTATGGAAATTGCCTTGTGCTCGATGATGGAAGTAATTCTGCTCAACCGACTAAACGGATTTTTTGCTCTTACATGATGGATTTTGATACTGTGCTGGTCAGTAGGATATTAGCGAAGTGTATGTACGTAGACTTGTACATGATTTCCTACTGTTGCAAAATTAGTTGCATTATTGATTGGTACCTGCATGGTACTGTACACGCGCGGACCGTTCGACGCCACAGTTACTCTACATACTACAGGATCAAAAACTTTACCGTTTCCAGATTGTGTTGCATTTAGAGCCTGGATTCAGATTTACTCTGTTTCGACCATGGCGAGTAAAATAGCATCAAAAGCTCCGTTGCTTTTGGCTGCCGGTGGTGCTTATGTTGCAGCCTGTTACATTGGCTACTCTTCCATAAGCAAAAACAAGGCTGATTACGACCAAACACTCCAGGCGGTGGAAGGAGGGAAATTTTCATTCGTCGAAAATCCCAAGAGAAATGAGCAGTATCAAAATGTCGCACACAAATACGATGACGAGATAGGGAAAGAGGAATCTGTCATGGGGATCGAGTTATTGCGTAGGGCGCTTCTGTATTTCCATGCGGAGGGGACGGTCCTGGAGTTGGCTGCGGGTACTGGCAGAAACATAAAATATTATCCATCTTCTTGCGATCGCGTTCTAATGATAGACTCATCCGAGAATATGATTGCAAAAGCAAGACAAAAAATATCGGAAGTTTCGAATGAAAAAACAAGTTTTGCCTGCATGGTTGGAGATAGCTCGAATCTGGGAGACTTTCCGAATCGGTGTTTTGATACAGTCGTAGATACCTTTGGCCTGTGCAGTTATGACGATCCCGTGACCGTCTTGAAGGAGATGGGGCGAGTTTGCAAACCCGATGGAAAAATTTTGCTGCTCGAACACGGTCGGTCGAAAACTTGGAATTTTATAACGAATTATCTTGACAAGAATGCCGAACGCCATGCCAAGAACTGGGGTTGTGTGTGGAACCGGGACCTTGACAAGATAATAGAAGAGTCCGGCCTTGAGGTGGAAAACTTACAAAATTGGCACTTCGGTACTACATACTATGTTGTGTGTCGCCCGAAGATAGATAAATGATAAGATATTGTACCGCACGTAGCACATTCACCTCATACTTTATCGAGTCCCAATTTCGTTTCTCTTCTTACATTGAAACCGTTCTTTCAAGACAGAATGGAACAAAAAACCTGGCAGAGCCGTGGATCGATTATACCGGACGCAAAGTAGGTCAAAGCAATATAGCTGTTTCGTTTGTTTTCAAATTATTTTCAAATACCTTTCAAACACGTATCATGCGAGTGCGATGTCGACAACATTCATAATCTGTATTGATATGAATCTCGTCTGTTGTTTTCATTTTTTCTGACGATGACACCATATATGATGCAAGTGCAAAATTCGAAGGCATTCGGAACACTTTTGCATGAATGTCCAATCGTCTACTCTTCTGTTCTTCTTTTTGGTATTACATTATTTTTAATTTACTAACAGTACAAAGTATTCTGGGAAAGATTGCAGGCTCCCGCATGCAGTACTTTGCGAGCAGTTGGAGTTCCCGGCACTCGAAGTGTGAACAAAAGTTTCTCTTACCAGTCAAGCTGAGATGCAAAAATTCAAAAACTCATGCTTCTTGGTCGGTTTGGGTCTGTGTCCGGACCACTTCTGCCATGTTGTTCCCCAAATATATATTGATCAATCTGTCCCCCTGACAATCTTCTTCTCATAGGAACGGATGAAGAAGAGTCTTGTTGTATTCCATTAGATCCATTGCTGGCCCCAGAAAGGGTGCCCATCGCAGTCAGAACCGATGGTTTGATCGACCGGGGTGCGAAGTAATTATTGGGTCTCGATTTCTTCGGTGTGGAGGACACCGGAACTAATGATGATACGGATGATGGCGATGGTGATGATCGTGCGATAGGATCTGTAACTATGTTGCCACAGTTAGTAGAAGAACACGCCGCCGATGATTCTTCGCTACAGGATCGACTACGTTTCGTGGAAGATGGCGCACCTGATACAGTAGTCGTGCAGATGTGAGCGGGAAACTGTTGTTGGAACGTAACTCCACCTGGTGAAGACATTGGCCATTGCCGTTGGTAGTCTGTCTGTTGCTGGTCCATTACTGTCGCAAACATCGGAGGCGAGGTTTACACGTGCAGATGACCGGATAATTCGAAGAATCAACGATCAAACGAGATTACTCTAGTCTTGAGATGAAATAAGAACTGTAAAGATTGTTTCTCGCAGTGCGAACTCGTACTCTTCTGTGGGTCTCGGATGACAAACAAATTTAATTTTGAGAAGAAGCACGTTACTGTGTGCAGAAGTACTGTGCTGCCGGTACCGTCCCGTATCATACGTTCCTACCGTACCCCTGTTGTGCGTTAACATCATTCTTCGACCATGAAGTACAGTAGCAATTGTGTGTATGTTCCGTCTCCTGTTGTTTTTACTACCGATATGGAGAGAGACTACCAAGATGTTATGTAAGAGCGACGTACGTGCGGTACGGTACCGTCCGGTATGTAAGATTAATAAGATTAACGTGATTCAAAATGTCGGCGTTAGGAGGAACTCATTGTACTTTAAGTACTTTTCCGTCCAATAAAAATTCTGCACATTGCATCAGCCCCTTCCCGACAAGCCGACATAAAATCATCGTACACGTAGGATTTTTTACGGAAGGTCAACGTTACAGTAAGTTGGAGTTCATCGTAGTTTGTATCAGTAAGGTACTATGTATGAAGTAGTACTTTACGTATCCATACGATGGAAGGATTATGTTTTTGTATGGAAGAAGATACTTTTTGTAACGCTATTTTTAACTGTATTTTGTTTTGTCTAGGGAATAGAAAACAAACATGTTCTTCACGATATTTAAGAACATAAAAAGTCAAGTAAACCAGGTCAATCAGATGGGATAAAACGGTGCGAGTATAAATTGTACGACAACACCACGTACGGGATACTGTATCCGCAGTTTTAGATGAATTTGTTGTATTCATCGAAAAATCGTCATCATTCCTACCGTACGAAGACAGTAAGAAATATGTGACGCAAGGACAACAAGTCCCATGCTGGCAAAATTGGCAATAACGGCTGTCAATTTTTATTTTCCCGTCTCCATTTCTCCTCTCCTCTCCCCCTCTCCAAACAAGAAAATTCATCAACAGCTCTAGTAGTAGTATTAGTAGTAGAGGTCCTTGCTACTGAGGATCTAATATCAGTGGTTTCTACTACTACTTGTTATCAATTTGCATTAGTGCCCACTACTGGATGATAACATCCATAAGTAGTACTAGTACTAGTACTACTAGTAGTACTAGAACAACAAGAACCAGCCACAACCAGCAGCAGCTAGAAATTAGTAGTACTAGTACTACTACTAGTACTACTACTAGTACTACTAGTACTACTACTAGTAGTAAAAAATGTTAATTTATATTCTTTTTGTCCCTTTGACAGTTTTTGATAGTTTTTACTAGCAGACTGCAAAAATGAGCAAAAGAAGTTCCTATAAGTAGTAGTACTGCTAGTAGTATTTGTGAGGAGGAATTCCCTTCAGCTTCTTGTTGTTGTTCTTGTTGTTGTTGACAGGATGATGAGGAGACTTGAACTTCATAGTACTACAAGTACTAGTAGTAGTACTCCTACTAGAGCGAGGACTAGAGGACAGCCCCAGTGGACACATTCAATGGAGGAGCACATCCTCTGATACTAGTAGTACCTGCTGCCTAGTAGTGGTGTGCTGGCATTCCATCATTTCTTCTTGTTCTTCCTCTTGTTGTTGTTCTTGTTGTTTTAGTAATAGCACTACTAGTAGTACTAGTAGTACTATTAGATTCCATTCATCTTCTTGTTGTTTCTTGTTGTTGTTGGCTACGGTGCACTGGACTTCACTACTATCTTTAGCTAGTGTATGGTGGTGGTAGCCAGTAACCTTGAAGAATTCTTACAGCCCTGGACTTACTGAGGAAACAAAAAGAAACTTTTTTAGTGTGGATTTGTATAAACCCTCCTGGTATCATTTTTTGCAAATAAATTAGGACCTTGACCAAAAATAGATTATTCATTTTTAACCTAAACTTTCACCACCAGTCATTACTATTGTGACAAGTCCTCAGCATTCTAGCAATAACTTAGTAGTACTAGTTTTTGCACCGTAGTAAGTGTTTTGCTTTATCAAGCCAATTGTTGTTCTTGTCTTGATGTTGGTGATGCTACTTCCTGCTGTTGCAGCAGCCAGCAACGAAGCCAGCAAGAAGAAGAACAATTGGGTTGAGGAGGATGAGAGAGTGGATTTTTTCAATTTTTTCAATGTTGATCCCTAAGGTATTTTACCTACCGTACGGCATGTACGTACTGTGACATCTTGGTATCGACGACTGATTTTAGGGTGACTTCTTTGTTCTTTCCATGATCTTGGATTTTGATGTTCTTCGCGATCTTTTGACTTTCTGTGTTCAGGAAGGATTTAGTAAGGTTCGAGGTGCGATACTCGTGGTCAATTTGCCACGGACATCAAAAAGGAGTAGATCAAGTGTTTCCAAAGGAATCGTCAATAGTTGAGAAAAACGGTTTTTCGAAATGCACAAATAATTATTTTTCTATACCGAACAATGAATTCACTACTTCCTTCAGGATTGGTGGTTGCGCATCCGGTCCGGCTCAAGCCTGGGGAAGATCTTGTTTCGTCGATGGAGAAAACCGCTCTCTCTGCAATGCAAAAATCTGGAACGGCATCTGCATTCATTCTTTCAGCGGTCGGTAGTCTCGAGAGTTTGACGCTGAGAATGGCAAATGCAATCAATAGCAATGGTAATTTTGTCAACGAGATAAGAGAATGGAACGAGCGACTCGAGGTAGTGAGCTTAGTTGGCACCTTTTCTAGTGAAGGAAAGCATTTACATATGTCAGTATCCGATGGGCAAGGAAATGTCTACGGTGGACATGTTATGTCTGGCAAGATTTTCACAACTCTAGAGCTTGTTATCGGAGTCATTCTCGATGTCGATTTTTCTCGAGCCCAAGATCCTACTACTGGATATAAGGAACTTGTTGTGAATACACTTCAAAAATAGTTTCAACAATTCATATAGGTAAACCTTTCCTACTTTCTTATTTGTTGATTTAAACTGATAACGAAGTGTATAGTGAGGATTGTAAAGATCAAGGAGCCAATTCTTGTGTCCCTTCAGCGTATTGCGACAATAAAGTTTATTGTCTGTAGAAGGTGACAGTGAAATGGCATAACCAATGAATTGCAGCTCTGAATTGCTCGTGCGCTCTCTTAAGAGCTTTCGCGCGAGTCTCATGTAAGCTCTTTCGTGAAATTTCAGTATCACTGATTGCAGGACATCATGAAAAAGTTCATACTGAATCTTTGCATGCCGACATGATGCGAAAAGAGTGGCATTGTGGCAGAAGACCATGATTTGGTTTGATTTTAGATTTAGATCCATGCATGAAATGAAGCCGCTTCGAATTCAAAGCTGATTTTTCGTCAAATAATTAAACTTTCTGTCTACTCCCCAGATTGCTTAGAGTTATCTCCATTGAGAGGAGATCCGAAACCACCCCAGGTATTTGCAGTTGAAAGAGAAAGAAATGATGTCGAAACTCCTCCATTGTTATTCGCTTGTCCATTTCCATAAGCGCTTCCAGAATGCATACCCCAGTCGTTGTTCCCTTCCGAATTGCTTGCCCCCCATGTTGCTCCCGACTCAAACGCAAAAATATGAGAATTCTTTGCCACTCCTTGTAGAGCTGGCTCTAGCGAAAGGGTTGTCAAGTCGACAGCACCGAGACCGTCCGAAGGATCGATGGATGGCGATTGCATCACAGAGTCCATATTTAATGCTGGATCAAAGCCGAGGCCAAGCTAGAGAGAGAGGAGAAAAAATCATAACAAGTTAGTTGACAATCAGAGAAAGCAAATGGTAGGCGTATCATTCAAACAGCAGACTTACAGGTGCAACTTCGTCATCATCAACGTCTTCCTCCTCATCATCTTCGTCTTCGAAGCTTCCCGTAGAAGACCTCGCCATTTTTCCATGCTCTGATAATGTAAAGGTCGTGTGTGTAGGGGCCCATTCCCTCGCAGTGGCCTGAAGGGTTGGTGAATCTTCGTCGCCCGTGATTAGTTCGATCTTTTCGTTTGGTTTAATCCATTCGTGCTTTGGTTCTTTCGCCTCTGAAATACGGAAGCCAGTTTCAAGTACCAGTTCATCATGATTGATTCCGTCGTAGTTGAGCATGGTGCCCTGCTTCATTTGTTTCTGAGTGTTCACATAATTCGAATATGCTTCTGCGTTCTTTACCCTACCACCAGGAACCGAGTGCACACCATAACCAAGGTCTCCTTCGCATCCATCTGAGCATACGAAACCTCCCTTTTTATCTCGAGCGTAGAGTACGCCACAAGTCCGAGGCAACTTCCTTGGGTCACTTATATTCAATTTTTTTGGTTTGGATATGATGTCCTTCTTTGAGTTCGATGATTCCCCGGCCATTCCTTTCCCACGTTGATTGATAGAACTGCTTTCTTTGTTACCTTTCACCTTTCTTCTACCCTTTGAATCTGCATTACCACCATTGTCTACAGCGAGGTCTTTCTTGGACTGTTTGTCTCGAGAATTTTTATTCTTTTTCCCTGCTTTCCGATTTCTAGCGTTCGCCGCACCTTCGTCTCGAGAAGTCACCTCAATCATCGACCCACTCTTCGGATCAAATAGCATTCTTGGTGCTGCACTTGCATTACGATCACCGCGGTCTCTATCTTCGTAACTGGCAAGTTGAATAACTGGTTTCCTGTCGAATGATTCAGGGTCAGCAGCATACGTAGAAATACCTTGCTGGAGTTGGACTGCATTTTTCTTAGACGACGTGATGGATGACGAAAGATGTTTTGTATTTGGTTCGGGGTTCTTCAGATTTCGATCCTGTTTCATTGATGATGAGCCAGCAACAAGAGAACTGTAGCTCTTGCTTGGTGTATTCGGATCGTAGAGCGCTCTTTGTGTTCTGGCTGGCGTTGTTGACGCAGGTGAGGTCCCACTCTCTTTTTGCTTGAGCTTTTCCAAGACAATCCTCGAACGGCTTCTACTTTCCAGATCATTATTAACACCGTCAGATCCCTTTGCGTTTCTTGCTGTCTTCTTTGACGCCAAGTCTTCTTTTTTCTTCAAAGCCATCTTTGTCTCGAGTTCTCTCAATCTCTGAGCCGCGCGTTCCTTTTGTTCCATCATTCGATTTTCTTCCTCGTTGCGTTTCTGTTCAGCCCGCTGTCTCGCAAGCTTTGTCATAATCGCTGCCTGATCATCGGTAGTCTCTTTTCTCTTCGAACTTTCGTTTGAATCCTTACCACCACCGGTTTGCATATCCCGGCCACCATATTCGTCCCAGTTTGAAGTGCGGTATCCTCCTTGATTACCATCGACGTTCCTCTGATCTGCTTCGCTTTTGGGTGKACGCTCTTTTTGTTTCACTTCGAAGGCCGATTTCTCCTCGATGCTATTCTTATGAACTTGTTCGCGCGTCTTGGTATCGGGATTGTTGCGATTGGTTTCGGTAGATGCAGCAGTAACCGAAATTTCTTTTTGCTGAACTTGTTCCTGCTGTTGTTTCTCTGCAACACCCCATGCGTCTGGTTGCTGGTGGTTTTCTAACCTAGAAGCTCCAACAACCACCCCCATAAGCGCGTCATGGGTCGAAGAACTAAACTCTGTGTGAAGACCCAAACTCGGGATAGGTTTCCCCGAGTTTTGCGCAGATTTGCTAGAAAGAATCCCTCCCGAACCAGTCCCTGCAGCGCTAGAGGATGGTCGCTTCGTCGACAGCAACAAGAATCCATTTTTCGACGAAGAAGAGTTTGTCTTAGTGTTTCCTTGTGCGACGGGTGCAACGGGTGGAGCCGTGAGCTTGTTGAGGTTTTTGCCAAACTTTTTCTTCGTGGTGGTATCGAAGGTCGATGCGGTTGTCGTCGTAGCTGTAGCTATCGGTGCTGACGGGACCGACTGATTCGTTGAAACCCGCGCGGATGAGCTCATGAGGGCACCGGCTCTTTCTCACAGTGCACTATGAGGCGAATGTTGGTACGGGGTTTGATAGGTGACAGTGATTTTTGTGAAACGAATAGGCTAGTCCAACAAGGATGAAAAAAAACGTGCGTAGAAAATGTACCAAATTGTACGCACGATCCCCTGTGAGCACCGCCCTCCTTGTCGAACGAACGAATGGATTGGCGTTGACCACAGTGGAAGAAGAGTATCCCGATACCCAACAACGAATCAACTCCCCACCTTCGTTCCTGGATTGCAACTTTTTGTGTTGTTGCAACTTAGTCGGTAGTTATGAATACCGGGTTCGCAATCATTGCTTTCTCAAATCACTGTTGCCGGAGCTCCAGTAATTTTTCAATTCTTCGAAAATAATCACGATCATTGCACGGTACCAGGTACTGTAGCGTAGTAGTACCCGTACTGCACCTTTTGGAACGAGTAAGAGTGCTGATGCGGAACTGGCATCCACCTACGGCAGTACTACCGTACGGTATGTAGCTAGCACGGGGCCTGAGTAAAAAATGGTTTCGATACGTGCTGCTCACTTAGTGTGAGTATGTACTCGGACTCGTAGTACGTACCGGTAGTCGCGCTCAACAACAGGCTGAAAGGGTTTGGTCTCTTCGGTCTTCAGTCTCTAACACCGTGCTCTGCGCGCGTCCGGTTCCTCTTCGGGTCAACTACAGTAATTTGGAGAACACGACACAGAGAAAAAAATATTACAGTAGTAAAATTCAGCCTGCACGTTTTCGCGTCGTAACATTGGTTATCACGCCGGTACCATAGGTAGCAAAAGCAAATGGATAATAGCCTCGTGTAAACAGAGTGTTGCTGTCTATGCTGTCCCTCGTTCAAAGATGATGAAGGATGAAGATTCCGCCTATGTGTTATACGTTGATCACCAGGACCATCCCGCTCCTCTTTCCCTGAGCTACCATGCGACAGCGTCGAGAAGACTGACGTCCTCCCTCGATCGGCATCCGCCATCTTCGATAACGGAGGTTGGTAAGTACAGGAAACAGGTAATGGGAACAGAGAGTGCTCAACGGCGGCGATGGCATCTCCATAGGGATGAGTATTTTTATTATCTCAAACCATCATAATCTGATCGTGTTACTGCTGCTTCTGCTGCTGTTTCCTCGGGTTTAGATTCTGCGTACTGTCCTCAGTGTCTATCCTTCCACGATGCCAACACAGCCGCCAATCTTGGTTTTTGCCCCAAACCTACTTGTCGGTTGTGCCCCGTTTGCAGGTCGGTTGCATCTATCGCCGTTGATAACTCGGGTTGTTTTTACAAATGTGGTATGTGTGCATGGAATTCGAAAGGATGTCAATTGCAAACCCCCCTTACAGTTAACAGTGATGGGGAAGTGAGCTTAGAAGCGGTGGAAAAGGCTTCGTTGGAGCTTCAATCTCAGTGGGAGAAAAAAAAGGAAGAAAGCAACAAACAGGCGGAAGACCATTTCAGTAATATGCAAAAAACTCTTGTGAGGATTGCCAAGGAGCATGTCCAAGGTCACAGGTCCGCCAATCGTCGAGTTTTCTCGTCGGGGCTGACTCTGAAACGCCGCCAAGATGATCCTCATGGTTGGTCAATTGAAACCTTGGAAGAGTCCCAACGCATTCGAAATAAAGAAATGGAATCGTCTATAAATAAGCCAATTGGAGGAAAGAGTTTGCAACAGATACCACTCGATGACGAGGAAGACGAACAGCCACTTTTTCATTCGTCCTTCGAAGGGCTGTCTGCGGAAACGATATTGTCCCAAGAAAGTGGTGGCAACACGACAGGGTCAATAGAAAGCTTGCTCCCTCTTCAAATTCCCTTGCGACCAAGAAAATCGAGAAGATGCCGTGCCGAATTGGCAGAGAACCGCCCAGGTATCTTGGTAAAACCAAAACTAAATCCTTTAGAGGGCGACTCTAGTCTTCGTACGGGACATGGTCAATGGTGGAAAAAAGTGCGTTCATTGCAGGACATTGATTGTTTTCTCTGCCTCTGTGCCTTTGTTTGAAAGTGGTTGGTTTCGTCAATGCACAGCTTCCAAAAATCATTCCACTAAATTGCGCCCTCGTTTTTCTATGTTTTTGTAGGATTCAAGTGCCGTCGAAGTGCTTCCCCGCGTTCGAGTATCCGCCGCTGCAACTGACGGAAGTCGTCATGCTTTCCTTATCAAAGTGTCGAATCCTACACTGGGTACTGTACGCTTGAGACTCGCCCCCTCTCCTTATGCAGGTGAACGCCATTGGGACAACAACGAGGTGACGACGAAGCGTTTGGAAAACATAATTGTTGATCCTTTCAAGAGAATTTCTCTTGATGCGGTTCTCGATGTTGAGGTTGCTAACAAAATTGAAGCTACTGACATGTGTGAGCTAGAGCCAGTAGAAGATTCATTTCTTGAATTGGGAAACAAGACATCGGATAATGTACCGGAGGCTGTCTCTAGTTGGGAAGCCGGAAACGTGCTGTCGGATTCGAAAGTTTCGAAAGAAAATTCTGCCACCCTACGCAAGCTTGGACAGAAGAAATCCGTGGCATGGTTTGAACTTGTTGTGATGGAATCTCAGAGAGATTCTACTGCTCACACAGCAGTGCCAGTATCCATGCACCTTCAAGTTGGTGATGGATCGTGGGAGTCTTCCCTCGTCCAATCTCGAGGTGATGATGACTTCGTATCTTTTGATTTGGTCATTGTCTGGGATAAAAAGCTGTAATAGTGCAGGTCAAACTTAAGATCCTGACTTTTGTCTACAGAACCATCAGCATTCCATTCAAGCATAAACTAGAAACTATTGACGCATAGGGTTGGCGTTTTACAAAACTCTTTTGAAACTGTAGGTACAAAAACTCAGCTATTTGCACTGATACTATTCTGACCCCCACACAACTGGTTTCCTCTCTCTTTACTAGCTTTCATTTCATTTTCCCCATCACTGATAAGTGCACCGGTAGAGTGAGTTGACCTTTCCTGAATTTTGAATGTGGAATACCTCCACAAGGACACCTACAACTGAGAAGTAACCTCCTTAAAATTTGTGAAGCCAGCAGACAGTCCCTGCAAAGTTCAGTTGTTCCMTCAGAGGAACCATAGGCCTACAAAACAAAATGGAAAGGTCAAAAGGACAAGGCACTTTGTACAACTGCTATTAGTATCTAAATGACTCAACAAGCCATCATGTGCCTCTACTACTAGTAGTAAGACCTGGTTGCTGAATGAAATGGTAATTTAGCAGCAGGAGTCCAGAAGTAGGCTTTTAAATTGCTTCTGGGCAGACATTGATCTGGGAATTGGTTAGAAAATTCAAGTACTATCTATGGACTGAATAGGCTTTAGTGGTACAAGTAAAAACTATCTAAACATGAAAAGTTTAGTTTTCAATACTGGGTAGGTACGATACCTGGTTAACCTATTCACTTCGACATCAATTGCCCGAAGCAGACCAATAACCATTATCCCTAACTCTAACTTATCGCCGAAGTTGTTGTAAAATGACAACCGTGGTAGTACCGGTATTACGGTAGTAATGGTACGTACTCGTCGTACTCGTACGCTTATCACCTATATTCGGAAGGTCGCATGTATCGACTCTTCTTCGTTAATTTTCTCAACTTTCATATTACTTTCCATTGCTCCTAGTTTTCATGTTATTCTGGATGGAACATTCGAGGAATCGATCACAACATATTTTACTCCACCAGAGCGATTTGGACCAAAACAATGGACTTCCCAATTAGACTCCAACCCCTTGAGCGTAACAAGAGAATCTTTTGGAATGAAGAAATCGAGGAATATCTTGCCAAACAACCCACACCTTCGTTAAATTCCAATTCGATCGAATTCGACGAGGACGCATTGCAATTATCGCTAGATGCAGTAGTGTTGGAACTTGAGAGAGAATTGCGGAGGGCGTTTACAAACCGCAAGACTAATGGCTGCGATCCGAATCTCGGGAGTGCAGTGAGGACAGGCAAAAACATCCTTCGGTGGTATATTCAAATTTACGTTGAGCACAGACAAGTTCAACAACGACGACACAAAATTCAAGATGGGCGCAAAATGGATATACTTCGATCACCTGGTATTCTGAGCACCGTAGTCAGTATTTTGCAATGGAGTGTCGACAACGATCTGAAGTTAGCCCGTGATGCTTCACTTTACATCTTTTACGCAACGTACAGTCACCACCCAGGGGATAAATCTGCTTCCAATGGAATTGATCATTTGATTAATCACGAATCATTCCCGCAAATCGCCCTTGAAATGCTCGTCGCAAACGACTCGATTCCCCTTCATCTATCCCTGGTGCGTAATCTGCATTCCATGACGGTTTCTTTTCCAGGTGCTCGGGCGACCATACTTGACGCGAAAATTCATTATGATCCCCTGAGGGCCACCGAGTCAGCTCCATGGGCTCCTCGAGAGCCAACCACAATCAATTTCAGTAAAGCGTGTTTGTCCCTGATACGATGGTTGTTAGATGATGAATCATCATTCCCAACTTATAATCCTGAAGATAAGGGTGCAGAGCTAGTTGTCGAAATATTCAACTGTTTTTATGCCATGCGAAAAGGTCAAGAACTAGCTGCGCCATCCACTGTAATATCCACAGACGATGGCGACCTTTCTTTAGAGAAACTGATTGTTCGGATATTGAAATTGTCACCTACGACCAAATCCCTTGAAACAGCATCCGCTGAAAACATTTGGAAACAAATCAACGAATGTAAATTAGCAGCAATTTCTCTACTGATGGATTCAGATGCTTCATTCGGCGAATACTTGATAGAAAATGGTTGTTTTGGGACGCTTTTAGAAGTTTTTGAACGTCAAGTCGATTGCACCGTTGACAATACAAGGTTAGAGGGATCTGCAGCAGCAACGCTTTTGCCAATTTTAATTGTCTTGAACCGATACTCCGTTGCTAATCGAAATATTCAGATTTTGGTCAAAGATTTCGTCTTTCCGAGGGAAAATGAGAAACGTAATAATCAACTTATCAGGGACAGGAAAAAGACGAATATGAGTCCTTTGGATGCACCGAAAGACACTTTACGAGGTAAACTTATCGTCTTGTTATCATGGGTCGATGGATACGTGAAACGTTGCTCTGCGGAATTGATGTGGACTCTGTGTGATTCAGATTACAATGAGTTCACCACTCGAGTTGGATTAGGAAATGCGCTTCCATTGCTCAATGCAAAGGGCCTTTCACCAATTCCTATTCCATCATAAATGGTAGCCCTGTCTATAAAGCAAGTCGATGTTTGCCTTGCTGTATCAGAGACAAAGGGCCATGCCTTGGCGTAAACGTATTGATAGGATATCAGTTCTATCTTAAAGGCACGCATAGCTTCTTGTAGAGATCAATAAGGTCCCCCAATTCCTTTCAGTCCTACTAGTAGTAACAAAGAAGATGAAATACTAGTCAAGGATGTTTGTTAAGAAACCAACTGGTGTCAAAATTAGATCCTTTTAAGCTTGATACCCCACAATTTTTGTGATACTTGGTCCTGTTCCTCTGAGATGGACAGGCAAGGACAGGAGTGCAAACTTCTCTGTTATGAAAAGGCTTAGCATTGAGACTGAGGCCTACTATTTCCTCCATCACAAACTTTGGTACTACTCATGCCAGGAAATGTGTTGGGAATAACAATTACATTGATTATTGAGGGATATGGAAGTCTTAATGATAGCAACATACATAGTGATATGCTTGTTGTCTTGGCCTGATATCAGGATTGTTGAAAGCAAGCTCTGCTGAGGAGGCATTAGATATAATTACATGCCTTTCCAGTGGTCTGAATTTCCAGACAAATGCTTGCTTCCAGCTGGAAATCAAGTTGCATCAATTCTAGTCAAGCCCTTGTTGTATGCTTGTTTTGAACTTTTGATGGTAGCTACCACCAGAAAGCTAGTAATTTTGTAGCATTCAAAGATGGATGTTGTTGCTTCTTATATTTGGCTAAACTTTGGACAACCTTCTGAACATTGGATTGATGACAATTGGTGATTGGTCAAGTCATAAATAGAATTTGGAATTTTCAATTGATTGAATCCTCATTTTAAGGGTCTTGCTTAATAGATCAGGAGCCATAGGAAATACTAGAGGAATTACTATCAGAAAGAATAGGGCATTGGTTCCATTAACTGCTGTTTCACCGATACTTTGAGAAGAATACATTTAAAATAGTAGACTGAGAATAAAACAGAAATAAACAATGAATTAATAGGGAATAAAATTCTCTGCATGTTTTCATAATATTCCCAATTAGTTTTGAGGCTGTATGTACTGTAGGCGCATATCATGTTAGTGCATGATCATTTATTCTCTATTAATTCCCAATTTGTTGTTCTCAAAACTTGTAACAAATCAAGAATAGAATGAGGGGAATAAACAAAAAGTAAACAAAAAAACAAAGATTATACAGATTGTGAATGATCACATGCCACCACACTGTTGTCAATGCACATGCACAATACTTGCTCTAATTCCTACTACAGCTCCAGTGAAGGGAGGACTCAAATTTTATTATTCCAATGTTCTGGTCTTAAACACAAATCTATTTGGTGGGTGCCTCTCTGCCAATCAGATTTTCAGCACTTAGACCAAGCCAGCCAGAATTTTCAGTAAAAGAAAATGACCCAATATCCTGTAACGATAACATGATACTTGTTACCTTTGTACTAAATGAGTGAAGAACCAAAATTTGATCCTTCAATGGTATTTATGATATCAGTGGGTTTTGGATCAGCAGCAAGAAATTGTGTCAGTGTCACTCATATCAGCACCTTATATCACCAGCATCACTTGTATCAATTCAGAAGAGGAACATAGGGGGATAATACAAATCTCCACCAGCTCTGTAAACTGTGGAGCCAAAACTTCCAGTATTTCTGGTAGTTTTAAGCCCTTCTATTTGTACCTCATTTACCAACAGCAGTGCAGTAATGCATAAAGTAAATTCAATAGAATCCTAGCCTTGTCTCTTCCTGATTTTAGCCTCTTTGAAGTGACTTTGAGCAACTACAAATTCCTTCAGACTCAGACTCATTGTACTCATACTCAGACTCATTGTACTCAGACTCATTGTACTCAGACTCATTGTACTCAGACTCATTGTACTAATACTCATACTCATACTCATACTCATACTCATACTCATACTCATACTCATACTCATACTCATACTCATACTCATACTGATACTCATACTCATACTCATACTCATACTCATACTCATACTCATACTCATACTCATACTCATACTCATACTCATACTCATACTCATACTCATACT
>CAACVS010000506.1:47773-63146 GCA_900660405.1 Pseudo-nitzschia multistriata
TTTCTTGATCCTCTGCACCGACGTCAACCAAAGTGATTCCTGCTGGTGATTTGTCAGCCGCGTCAGGCTCCTCAGCAGACATCACGTCGACATCAATTGGTGTACTGTCAACACAGAAGGATACGTCTCTCCCCCATCTGTTCCTTGCTTTAAACAGTTCCTTTTTCACGATACTGCTTTCTTGTGTCAAAGAATTATCAAACATGTGGGCGTACTCAGGCCACGCACCCGCATCGTTCTTGTTCTTTCGGGGTCCCTGCTTCCGTGCAGGAGGTTGCTGTCGCTTAGTGGCATTCTTGGACGTACGGCCCAGCAGTGTGGGTCTTTGCTCCTTGGTGTTGTTCTTACTGCTTCTTCTAGTTGCAACCATTGTCCTTTGCTGTTTTATGGCGTGTAAGCGCCACGCTGGTCCTTTTCATATATCTGTACTACTTTTTTGCTGCGTTTCCATCAATTCACACCATTATCTTACGTAGGAATTAGGTACACTTGTACGTGAGAGGGTTGTTTTCGATGAAGACTTATTTGGTTTCGTAGACAAAATATGAGTGGAGTACCAAGTTGAGTGAGTGTAGTACTGAAAATTAAGATCAGTTGAAAAGAAAATAGATCTGAAAAAAGTACTCCAAATTGTGTACTCTACTGAATTTTTGGTTTCGGAGTTGTATTCAGGTTCGGCCTGACTACTAGCATTATCGTGGAAAAAATTGGGCGCTGCCATAGGGATGACGCTGAATACAAATTCAGAATACAGTAATCAAAATTTGAGGGTTGTACTCCGATGAGGTTTAAGAAATAGGACCAAAAATAACTAGTGTTTCTTAGCGCGTGATTTTAGTATTGCTTTAGTAGTCAACCGCGCGTGATTACATGCTAAAATCCAGCAACTGGTCGATTACGAGTAATAGCACAGTTTAGACCCCGTTGTACAATCCCCGCTTCCAAATAATTTGACCCTGTTATGGTGCGTACGGTATGCTTCGTCAAATTCTGACTTGTCTCTGTTAAGACAATAGTATGCGGCACGGAGTGCCATTCACCAAGAACAGAAGCCCGTCCCAACGTTGAGCTGTCAAAGAGAAGAAATTCGAAGTATTTTCAATGTTGATTTTGTCGTGGAACGTTGCTGGACTTTCAACGACGGTGGAGAAAATTGATAAGCAATACGGAGATCGAACAAAACGACGAAATGATCCATCTTCTGTGATCGCGCACTTTTTCCAGCGACATGGGGCGGATATCATTTGCATTCAGGAAGCCAAGATTCCCAAGAGCGTACTAGAAATCCGCAGAGAACCATTGCGTTGCGCCCACATTGCTGGTTATGAAAGTTTTTGGAGCTGTTGTGTCGATTCCACAAAGCGAGGCTTCAACGGAGTTGTCACCTACTGTAGAAAAGGAACCGTAATTTCCGCTGATTCAAAACCTTTGAGTAGCCCTGATTTGGACGATCAGGGTCGATGCGTTATGACAGATCATGGAAGATTTGTTATCTTTAACGTGTACGTGCCAGCAGGGGGTGGGCAGCCTTTAAGCTACAAAATGAAATTCTTGAATGGATTGCGACAGGCAATGAGAAAGCAACGTGAATCTTATAAGAAGGAAGTCATTTTAGTGGGAGATTTGAATATATCTCACAGAGAAAAAGACGTGTTCTGGGGAAGCCGGAAATTGGCGATCAATGACATTTGCAAAGAAGTTCAAGATGAATTACCGGATACGTCTCGACAAAAAGCATCAGAAAAAAGTGCTAAGAAGCGACCCCTTCCCAAGTGGAAATTAGATTTAGCAAGAACTTGGCCCAAAATTGAGGAGGTCCTCAAATCCAAAAAGACTCAAATGGTTATCACCACCAATCCTCGAACGAAAGAAAAATTTGAAAAATTTCGAATGTCGGTAGAAATGGACGGCAAGCAAATATTGTTGGGCGATCACGAGGAAAAACCAGATTATTGCGAATACAACTTCGATTTTGGTTCTCGGCACTACACATGCTCCGAAACTGGCAAGCAAGTCCTTGCTCAAGAAGAGAAAATTATTGCGTTGGCAACTGTCGCAGAACTTTTACTAAAGATTGGAAAAATTGAATGGAATCACAAACTCCAGAGGTCGATTGCGTCAACAGACGGGATATGCTGTCGAGTCTCGCCACCAAGAAGATGGCTGAACGAAGTTATCGACGATGATGGAATGATTGATTGTTTTCGTTTCTACTATCCAAATGCAGAAGGGAGATTTACATGTTGGGACCAGTTCAGGAACAGACGATATGGTAATCAAGGAGCTAGGATCGATTACACGCTCATTGATAAGTCTCTTGTTGGATCTTTGCGTAAAGGGCATGTCAGTTCTCTCCGTTGCGGCAATTGTGGTGGAAGATGTCATCCCGAAAGTGAGGCAGCGGCGTTGTGTGCTGCAACTGCAAATGGTGGCTACCAACCTGTCTCTTTTCATGGTGGTGGAATTGTAGAAGCATCACAGAAAGTATTGAATACGCAATTTGGGACGCCTCATACGGGTCACATTTACACGCCTCCGACTTTCAGCGACCACATCGCTGTCTCAATGCTGTTGGATAATTCTTGTTGCTCATGTCACCTAGAACTTCAGGATCAAGACAAGAAAACAAAAGCGTCACAACCTCATAAAAGAGTAAAAACAATTAACTCTTATTTTGGGCCATCTACTTCGTGCAAGCACGGAGAAACCAAAAAGCAAAACAAAAAGGTGGCATTTTCAAATTTAAAGGTAAGCAATGCAAAAAGGAAAGGTCCTATGGACGCATTTTTTCGATCCCCAAATCCAAAAACAAGTGTTTCAAACAAAAGACACAAGGAATCTCGGTAGTGAGCTGTGATGGGTTGGGAAAGATAGAGATTGACTTTTAGAACATTGTTAATTCCACGCAGAATATGCAAACAGGAATTGTTGGTTCACCAGGAATAAGATATAGATAACTATAAATTGATAGATTGATAAATACTGCAAAATAGTACAGTAGTACCATAATCTGGGGTACAATAGAATGATACAGTAGAATGGTATAATCAAAATCAAATTACTTGCATTGTATCACATAACATGGTCATTACCCAAACAAAAATATCTTTTTGGTCACTTACTGCAGGCAGAAAACTACTGCACAATAGGAGCAACGCTAGTACTACTAGTAGTAGTACCATTATAATAGACATAGTATTTTGTATTTTTGTTCCTTGGTAGTAGTATTAGAAACTTTCATTGGTTATTAGGCCATATGGTAGTACTATTTTCCATCCCCATTGTTTGCAGCAGGTTATTTGTTGTTTGCATTTACCATGTTTAAACATCTATCATTTCAAAAATGAGCCATTTCCATGTAGTAGTACCAATTCTTGCACATGATGGTAAAAGTGGTCCCAAGAAATGGCCAAATACAACCCAATATGACCAAATAGGAAAGTTCTCAGTACATACTACAACAGCAGGAACACAAATAGTCTGATAAAGGATTTGGTCTTGGCTACGATATGCACAAAATCTTATTTTTAAATGACTACTAGGGGGAGTAGAAGAAGAACCCCTTGTTGAAATTGGTAGAATCTCATTTCTCTCAAAAAAATCTTAATATTATATTTAACCTCGTGAACTAGAAGAGGCACTAAGATGGCCAGAACCATAGCTTTTGTTAGAAAGAATGCTCCTAGCTGCTCCGAGGGGTGGCACTTCCCTCCAAGGAGTGTTGATGGAAGTGCGACCAGGGGTTTTTCTGCTGGATTGAAAAGAATTGTTGTAGCTTGGTTTGGAGTAAACTGGAAGAATTGACTGGAGGAGCCAGAGAAGTATCTGGCACGACTGGCTGCTTGTGTCATTTCTTTTTGGAGTATGCGTCAAAGACCAGCAGGGCTTGTGTGACACTCTCCGGAGGTTGTTTACTACTATGTGGCAATGGTGTAAAGTACTGGGTAATTGGGCAGGTGTTGGAGATCAAAGTGCTTGTAGCTTGAGTGACACTTGCCAGGATMGTTTTCTCATAGACTCGATGGTAATATGAGAGCATGGAGGTAGGAGTCTGCAATAAGAAGGCTTCCATATCTGCTGGGAATAGGTGGGCGTGGGAAGGGCATGTCTGAGATTTCAATGCAAATAAGGTTCGAACTTTCTTCACCACTCTCTGTCAATGTTTCGCTTCTTTCTGGGAAAGTGTGTAGCCATGGAGATGTTTGTTTTGCTGTTCCCATAGAGATCCAGCAAATAATGATCCAGGAGACAAAGTGACATACTATGAGATGTTCACAAAGAAAGAAGTTCTAATGGAAGGCAGACTGACTGAGGATTATTTATTCTACAAGCATGTACGTGGAAAATATAATGCTACAGGTAAGCAGATAATGGATTGATTGCTCAAAGTATGGGCAAGACACCTTAAGAATACCAAGACTGGTGGTGGTGCCCCCCTGGACACAAATACAAACAAAAGGAGCTTGCATGGGAGAAGAGTAAAAGAGCACAGCTTGAAAAGGTTGACAAACAATTCTCCTGTGTTTCCTCTGCTGGTTGTCTATTTCATGACAGCCAGAAACAAGGAGCAAGAAAAACACATATTTGGTGTGTAAAAATTGATAAATAAGTATTATAACTTCTAGGCAAGCTTGTTCTTGTTGCTTCTTGGCACCACCATCAGCATCTACCATGCTTCCATAGTTTGAAAACAACAACAGCAGGAAGTAAAAAGTGAGTAAACTCAAGGATTACATAAATAAGAATCAGCAAGCTACTCAGCACCAGCAGTGGTTCTTGCTGTAATCAAACCTCAGCTTCAGTCTCAAGCAAAGCTCGGTCTCAAGCAAAGCTTGTAATCCTGTTGTTTTGTACTCTCAAAAAATTCCCTTCAGGGAGATAAGGGAATTTTTTGAGAGTACATACGGATTACTCGTACGACGCGAGCACCTAGCCGAATAAAGTAAGTATCAAACTCGACCTGCAAGAACTACGAATACATTCCAGGTGGATGCATTCGCCAAGACTGGCTGTAAACGCGGTGTTTTCTACATTACGTAATTTGTAGTGAATTAAAGTACCGTAGGTCAATGTACGAACTCGTACGATATCTTCAATCATTCAATCATCAACAGTCAGGAAAGAATTCGTTCGACGACTTTCTCGGACTTCACGACCTTCACTCTCCTGTACCTGTACTACCGGTACGTATCCGCATGCCGCGATGTCAACAAACAAAATCGAAACGAATTTTACCTGCACAACCCGCAGAAGACCATCTTTGCCCAGGCCAAGCGAAGAAAGATCAACGGACCAGAACATCAAAAGTATTTTTTCAATGATGACAACAATTTGCAAGAGACTCTCAGTCCTCTCCTTACTCCTCGCGATCACATGGTCGACTACGTCGGGATTCTCGACTGTAACGTCAAGTAGCCATCGTGTCGCGACGACGAGTATATCGGTGGCTACAGAGGCTTCGAACGATTTTGGATCCGCTATGCCCGAGGACGTTGATCCCCATGATATTATCGGTGTCAAACCCGAACTTCTTGCGATTGGCATCAATGCCACCGAATTTTTGGAATGGATCGGAACGTGAGTTTGAAAGAATATTCTTGAATTCCAGTACAGCGTTTCGACAATCGAGAATGCCAGAAATCCACCGTAGTTTCGTTCTTGTCTTATTTAATATTTTCTTTGTCCTCTACGTACCGGTATATCGAATTAATACCAATCGGTGTAAAGAAAAGAGGATTTGATGGAAAAATTGCAGGCCGATTTCAAGTCCTACAATTCAGAGCGAGTCGAAGAAGAAGCCGACAAATTTATGATGGATGCTGAAAATGTTAATATGTACATCAAGTATCTGAAGGATAGGAAGGCAAACCCAGCAAAATATGCAAACGAAGCCTTGGAAGCTGAGTTGTCCTTGTAAGTGTGTGCGTTGTAGTTTTTTAATTTCATCTTGTCATTGTCATTCTTGTTCCAGTATCTTATTTTGTACCTTATTTTTCCTCGACTTCGTAAATAGATCCAACCCGAAGACAGCAGCTACATATGCGGCATGGCTGATTGGTGGTGTATCCTTCGGTGTTCTCAGGGAAAAATATATCGATCCAAAGTTGGCATCGGGAGAGTGGAAGGGTATCACACTCGACTTGCCATTCCTGCACAAAGCTGACGCAGCTGCTGAGGCCGCAAGCACTCTTACATCGAAGGCAAATATTATTGTAGAAGGAATCGCAAACATCAACGATTCTGTTGATTTATTGGGTTAATAATCGTCGCTGCACTACTCATGAACCTCGAAGTGAATATTTGCGACTTCGATTTGAGTTTACACCGCTCAGATTGTCGTGGGCGATTTGTTGAATGCATTGATTAGCAATTCTTGAGACGATTGGCATTGATGCTGTCCCTACAATACTTGGCAGAATCCTGGTTCGGTTCACGTCCCATTCTCTCGGGAATAATAACAGCGAGACAGAAGCTATGACGCAGAACAGTATTTTTCTTGAATGGGCTCCTGTAATCATCAGGAACGAAACCCATTATCTTATCTCTCAGAGGTATTTACTAGTGCCGTCGTAGAACGGAATTAGAGCTATTATATCTACATCAAACACTAGAGGTTTGCAAACCTAAACCCCTTTTCGTACGGGAGGTTCCGCCTCTCATGACCTGAATCTACTAAGTACGTAACTACAGCTGTAGGTTCTACTTCGTTTGTTTCAGAAGGACTCGACAGACACTCGTTCAACAATATTTCTACTGGGAATCGGAATTCTGCCTGTTCTTCGCTGGCACCTGTGCAAACAATCACAAAAATGTTAGTAGGGTCATTTTCAGTTAAAACAATTGTTTAAAATATCTATATTAATGGTCTTGTTGATATTACTGCTCGAGAGGTAATTTCTTTGCTACTACTAGAATTGCTACTAGTATTAACTGCTAAGTACTATTAGTACTATTAGTACTGCTGGAAAACCTCTTGCAGCACCAACAGAAACCCCTCTTACCCAGCAGTTTTCAGTGCTCATTACTATAGAATCCTCCTCTCTAGTAAGCACTAGTAGTAATAGAGGTATTCCAGTAGTAAGCACTACCACTAGTAGTACTAGCTTACCTCTCCAGGGATGATCATCATTGACTATTTTACCACGCCAGGCATGCTACCAGGCAATAGTCTGGCAATAAGAATGGTAACTTGCTGGCATTACCAGAACAGTTACCACAATCTGGTAGGATTTATGGTAGCAATCCAGTATTCTTACCAGTTACCAAAATCCGACTAGAATTGCTACCAGATTGCTACCAGATTGCTACCATCAATGCTACCAGATTGCTACCACAAAAGCTACCAAAATATATGCCGCGCTACCAGAATTTTTTTTAATATCCCAGCCCCCTCTTAGTAAGTATGACTCATTCAAACGAATACGGGGGCTAAGAAAATCTAATTATTATAGAAAATATTTATGGTAAAATGGTAGCTACCAGATTTCGACTAGAATTGCTACCATCTTGCTACCATTTTGCTACCAGATGGTAGCAATTTTAGTCGCAAGGAGATGGTAGCAATTCTGGTAGAAATTCTGGTAGTAATAGTTTCTTGGAGGTCCCGGGACTGCAAATATGCTTCATTTTATGTGTTAAGCTGCGCCTGCTGGTTACATTCCAGTAACGGGTCTAGTAGCAAAGGTCCGTGGTAAAATCTTCAATGATGATCGTCCCAGTATTAAAACCGCAAACAAATATTTTTGGACGTTTTTGTGTAAAGGTGGGGGAGAGGGGAAATGGAGATGGGAGAATGAAAAAAATTGAATTATTGTCGAACGAAACGTCTCGGATGCCTGTCGAGTCGTTTTCCCAGATCACGAATAGATAGTGAGTGACCAATATCTTCAATCAATATTATATTATATCTAACTCTAATTTTATCTGTCAATCCTCACAGTTCCAGGTGGCGAATCTCTGAGAAAGAGCCAATCTAATTTTTTGATGGCATCATGATTTTTTTAATTCATTACTGTACTATCGTACTACTGTATTGATTATTTGACGTACGACGAGTTTACTAGTAATCGGACCCTTACTCATTTTCGTTTTCAACCAACACATCCAACATTGCTTTACGGTGGAGTATCGGTACGTCGTGTTCTCTGTGACAATCTTACATCTGAACATCAATTGAGATACGATTGCGATACATTCTGCTTCAAAGTCCCCCAATACCTATCACTCGTCGACACAATTAGAGAGTGCAAGTGATAACCAACAAAATGAAGAATGCGTTCACTTTACAGCTTGCCGTGTCCCTGATAGCAGCGATATTGGTTTTGGAGAAGTCAGATATCAAAGTTGAAGGCTTTTCAATCGGCTCTCGTACAACGGTGCCCCTAAGGCCCTCTTCGTCACTTTTACTGAAGACGCGTCAGCCTTCGTCAGGAAATATCGCAACGCGTCCTCCGTCCCTTTTCAGAGTAAAAGATGCTAAGTCTGAGGATACCAAAGACGTCGTGAACGAGAATGGTATGAACAATTTCCAAGGGATTTGCAAGATGGCAGCAACCAAATGCGCAACTCAATTTGTTCGGTTTTGGTTCAAATCTCGACGATCAGTCCTTACCATTTGCGGTGCATTGATGTTTTGGATTGGTGCTGCCGGAGTTCACACACCGGCTTCGCAGGCATCTTCCGTGTCGTCTTCTATGACGAAGAACATATTCTCATCTTCCCTGGATCAAATGGTGGACAGTTACGTCAAAGGACACATGTTCGACGATGATGCATACGATCCAGTTGAATCAATTTATAAGGAGGCGATGAATGATAGACTCGAAGGGACGCACCCGAGAGATCTGAAGGAAACCACATCCTCTGTTCTTGGTCAAGATGTTATCAAGGCCGAAAGGAAGGGATCCGGAAGTGGAGTCAGTGGTTTATTAATGAAAAGTGTCGGCCTTCTCCAAAAGCAAGGACTTTCCGAAATGCAAGCTATCGGCCTCCTTGCAGGGACCATTGTTTTCGGATTTCCAGCAGCTGTATTAGGCCTCGGTATGCAAATTGGAAATCGAAGCAGGCGTTCGATGAATAAGGTGATGAAAAATCGCTACGGGGAAACGTACTCAGTCGATGCTACAGAGAAGGTAGAAGACGATGTTGATATTCCTGATGACGACGACGACGACGACGACGAGGAATAAAAAATAGGTGCCCAATACTAGAGGAAAAGTTATTTTACCTGTTGATACTATTTTTTTTCACTTAGGACGATAAGGAGCTAACAGCCCGCAGTCTGTTTTAGATTGGCCATCATGTCGTCAATATCCTTCTGTTTATTTTTTGTGTAAAACGTCACTGGTCCGAGATGTTTTCGTTGTGGACTTCTATCCAAGTAGAAGGCTCCGCTTTCTAGTTCGGAACCTTTCTCACCCATTAACCATGCGATGCCCTCTGATCCTTGCCATGTTGTTCGCATGGGTTCCAAATACTTTTTGTTGTCACCATATGCTTGATCAACAGCCGGCGTAAGCGTCCAGCCGGGATGGCAAGAAACAGTTTTTATTCCTGGATACATTTTTGCGTACTCCTCGGCAAGAAGAACTTGCCCCCGTTTCGCATAAGCATATGCTAGATTTCCGCTGTATTCATGCGTCGAACCTTTTGAGTTTGTTGCTGTTGCCCAATCAGGAAATGGAACATTGTACATTCCCCCAGAGCTAACGAAAATAATCCTTGGATCTTCTGCCGCTTTAAATTGAGGAATGAGCAATTGAGAAAGCAAGTACGACCCTCCCAAAAGATGAGAGGCAAATGTAACTTCATTCCCCTCTTTCGTTGTTTGTTTTTCATTTAACAAAACTCCACCGTTACAAACCATGACGTCGACTTTATTTTCTTTTGATTGCAAATCTTGAACTGCCTTACGGATAGAAGCCAATTCACCCTGATGGTTGATATGAAGCGATTTGCGTGACCGTAGCGTTAGTTTACGAGTACTGCCATTGAAGTAAAGGATGATGAAGGATCGCAATTGTAAAAGAAAACCCTCATTTTTAGATTCGCCAATTCTCGGTTCACTTACTAGGTCAACAAGTACAATATCTACCGACTCGCTTGATGTCGCATCGACTATTTCTTTCTTCGCCTTTTCGGCACGTTCTTTCGAACGACAAAACATGTAAAGTTTTGCACCTTTTGCGGCTGCATAGGTGGCCAAATCTTTTCCGATTCCAGAGTTGGCTCCCGTGACAATAACAACCTTGTTCTTGAGATCCACGCCATCGGCACCTTCTTGACCTACTCTTATATAAGGAGTCTTTTGCACCGGCGATTTGTATTTTTCAATGTGCTTCAAGTATCCAGTTCTAGTGGAAGAGAATTGGATGGTTTGGTATCGTGTAAGGTTTGGTATGCGTGAGATCGACGTAAATCTCGATTAGCTCTAATGCAATAAGACTGCGACGAAACGAGGGCTGTACCCTTCGAACAATTTCACTCACTGGGTAAAGTTCTTTCGACCCTGCAAAAAGAACTGAGTCGTTGAAATTGCTCCTCCCATTTTTGTCTTCAATTGTCTTGGTAAATTTGAAACTGAAAGTAAGCTCTTTGATAAAGCTGTTGCCTTGGAACAAATTGCTAGTTGGAAAAATGCCAGGATTGGTATCAAGCACAGGATTCGTAAAACCCGTTTCATGTTTCATTTCATTGCGCCTCCGATCCTTTCTCTGTGCTCCTGTTCTGAAACCGAAACAGGATGACTTTCGATGAAAAATCAACACGATTGGAAGCGTTTGCTGACGATGCAACATTGACGCTACTAGAAACTAGAAACACGATTGGTTTTTATTTGTACGATAACGAGTTACAGGGCCCTCCGGAACCAACACGCGCGCGTCCCCCCTTTGAAATCTAATGTCGGGGGTATGATTTCGTGTTTTTTTTTTCAAATAAAATAACCCACGTTTGTGGGTTATTTTTCACAAAAAATAACCCATGATTCTAAAACGTGGGTTCCTGGGTTCCTGGGTTAATCCACGAATAACCCACAAAATACAAGTAACCCATGAATAACCCACGAATAACCCACAAACCTGCTGGGCCTTTTTCCAAAAATTAAAAACAGTGATTAAATAATGTTAATGACTAAAATACTTAACATCCTTGGTTCTCCATCAACCCAGATGACTGTAAATTCTTGGGTTATTCGTGGGTTCTTTCGTGGGTTATTTGTGGGTTCCTGGGTTATTTTTCAAATTAAAAAAAACACATTTTAGAAACGTGGGTTATTCTTCCCATGAAATAACCCATGATTCTAAAACGTGAGTTATTTTTCACCAAAAATAATCCACATTTTTCTAGGAGGGGAGGAATTCGAAAAGAGGGATGTGAGCATGGGTACCGGAGGGCCCAGTAAACCAGAGTAAAATGGTTGAAGCCTACGGGGGCCTACAGAGCTCCTTGTCATTCTAATTACTAAGATGTTGTACTTCTTCGTAGTACTTCCTCCGTCCCACCAAAATGCAAAATGTACAGTTTGCACCTTTATGGTTTTCCCAACAATTCATATCCACTACACTATTATGAATGAGTAGGATTGTGTAAAATCAGTGCCTGAAACTCATTTTTCACTATTGCAACCAATTATTCCCTAAATACTAGTACTAGTAGTAGTAGTAGTTCCAGCAAGCCATTGTTTCTTGGGCTTCAGCAAATACTGCTCGTCCGACACCAGCGATGCAAGCTGGACCACACATAATTGAAACTACTGGAGGACGACCTTCAGACAGCAGCATTCATGGGAAGCTTGCAGTAACAGCCAATTGTCATCACCAACTCCAAGCTGTGCTTCCATCACACCAGCCTGAAGTGATAAAAACAGATTGTTGTTAAGTGTTTCACACTGACACTCATCATTACTACTACTAGTAAAGGCTTTTGCATCATTGGCAATTAGCTACATGATCAATATATGCAAATGAATTAAAGAATCCAAGATCAAGCACATTCACATGTGAACTATTTGGTGGTTGAGATGTCACTCAAAGAATATTCCAACTTTTATTTGCTGTAGCTGCTGCAAGATCATCCCTGATAGAAGGCTTGTGTGGTTTTGTATTGTCCTTGTGAATGATTATCTCAGGAGGGGGACTACCAGCATCAGCTCCTTGTTTGGGCCATTTCTTATAGATTGCTGGCAATATGATTGAACAGCTCACCAGTGATATTCTGTGACTGTGTCACTAACACTAGTGTTCCTACTCAACAGCAAGGTGATAGAGGTTCTTTTGGTTGGTTCTTTCACAACAAAAGGCCAAATCCCAATCTTACTGTCAAACCAAGAATTTTGGCACGAATCAAACCTTGGCTGTGCTTCAGCACATAGGAACATAACTTTTGTCATATGATTCTTTGACGTTGACATAGGCTTAGGCTCATCTCCATCACGAAGTAGATAAGTGGTGGTGTGTTTTGTGTGTTTCAAGTAGATCCACTTTTCATCAATATGAATCCATTTGAAACAGCAGCTGTCAAACCTACCATTGTTGTCAATGTATTACAGGATCCACTCAACTCTTTATTTTTATCTGCTAGTAAAGGCTTGGTAGTTCCATTGTGATTTCTAATTGCTCAATGCTTGACAATACAGTGCAAAGAGGACCTGGGAATGCCAGTTGCAGCTGTGAGAGTTCTCAGGTCACTATGATCTTCAAGGGAATATCCCTGATTGCTAAACACATCTGTTGGTCTTCTTGCTCTCCTTCCACAATGGTTTCTTTTGATGGAAAGAACATCACCTGCAGGGCAAGTGATTGGATCTTGAAAATGTTCCTCTGTGGTTATTCTGGGTCACTAGGATGATCCAATTATTCCTTGGACACATGCAGCTTTGATGTGGGATGAGTAACTTTGAGCCAGTGTTATAATGAAGAGAAAAAATTGCTGCGCTCATGCTGCAAAAATGTCCCCTGTGTTAATTTCACGTGATATTTTCTTTCTTGTTTTTATGCAACACCCAGATCACTCTTATTTGTCTTATCTTCCTCCTGCTGTTCTTAATTCCTCCTTCTTTGCACCTCAAGTGATCCAGTGGTGGTTACTGGTGGAGGTGTAGTATTCTGTATCCACTAATAGAGGAAGGGTGGGGGAGCATGTCTCCATTGGCTAAGCTAACAGGGAGGGAGTGCATCTCATATCTCTGTTGCCTCCACAAATAGAAGGGGGGGATGAGCATGTCTCAGTTATCTCTACTGATAGAGGGGGAAAGGGGAGCATGTCTTGGTTTCATGTGCTAATAGTAGAGGGGAGTGTGCTATCTTCCATCTCTGTTGTCTCTGTTGTCTCAACTACTAACAGGGGGGAGAATGTCTTACATGGTGCCTCTATCACTAACAAGAGGGGGGGAAACACCTCTTGCATCTCTGTTGCTGTCTTGCATCTGTGTTTCCTCCACTACTTGTATAGCACCTCTGTTGCTTCTACTATTAGCTAACAGAGGGAGAGCACATCTTGTGTCTTTGTTGCCTCAACTCATAGTTGACATCTCAGCAACAATCAACCAGTGGATTCTCTCTTTTGTGCTTTGCTGTTCTTGCTTGAATTGCAGCCTGTTTGTTAATCCCCTCACTTTCTTTTTAAAGCAACAAACAGCACCAGTCTAACTGCAACAGACATGATGATTCCCAGCACCCCACCTGCAAAGCCCAGCAAAAAGACCTTGGCATATAATATACAGATAGCTGCTGTCCACTTTCTTCTTTAAGACATCCCTCTACTAACAAGGAAGAAGCCTCTACAGGGTCACTAAAGGAAGTTGTAGCACACTTCAACAAATCACCCAAGATTGTCAAAAGCCTTTGGAAACAGTACAATAATATCATGATAAAGCTATCAGTCTTGGCTTTCTATAGCTGCTAGTCATATTGTTAGGTGACTGGTAGAGTCCAAATGAAGGTAAAATCTCATTGATATGCCAAAGAAATGGCCCCTGACTGAATAGTTCTCACAAGTAAGTCAAACACTACCACTTAATGCAATCAAAACAGCTGTATTTGCTTTGAATAGATCTGATAAGTAAAAAAAGAAGCATTCCAATTTCCCAAATATTGAGCTCATTTCAGTAGTAGTAAAGGTGCAAACTGCACATTTTCTGTAGTGGGGCAGAGGAAGTACTAGTAGTTCCTACTTGTTGTGGATCAATTGAAATTATGTTACACAGGGCATTCTGAATGCTAGTAGAATGAAGGTTCCCAATGTTAATTCAATGTTCCCAACATTAGAATTAATATTTGGACTGTTAGTATATCACTGTACTGGTAGGCCTATGTAGATCCTAGTCGTATCCCAGTATAATCCCCATTCTTCATTTACTAGTGCACCAGAAGAATCCAAAAACAGTAATTTTGGTCCTGTTTCAGGGATGATACCAAAAAAGAGGAATGAGAAAGGACACTACTATTCAGTGGACTCTTAACTTAAGAACATTCAGAACGTTATATTCAAGCAAAACCGTAGTACTCATTTCCACACAGGCCTATAATGGTGTTAGCATTTGAAATATGAAGTTAACATTTAAAATGTCCTGTACAACATAACTTCAATTGATCTGCAATGTGCAGCAGTAGCTAGTAAATGCATTGATACTACGCGTAAAACATCAATTGAAATTACTTTAAGTAAGGCATTGGGAACGTTAATTTAACATTCCGTATGTTGGTGTTGACGTACGGAATGTTAAGTTAACATTCCGTACGTTAAGGGCCTACGCCTAAGTAGGATTTGTACTATACCCGTTGGTATCACGCCGACAGGCCCTCAGCTGCTCAGCGAGGAGCAAAATTGATCTATTTGGATGGATCCTAGTACAAAGCTGTACACAAATTGCTGTAGAAAATCGTGGATCAAGGGGGAACCCTGTCCATTTTGCTCAAATTAGAAGGGTTTTGATTCCGCGTTCAAAATTGTACTGTGTCCTAGTGTCTTTACCTTTACCTGCCTCCAGCACGCTAGAACTGTTCTTTTCATTCATTCTAAAAAAACTAACTGGTCCAAAGCAACCGACCATGGGAATCGCTCCATTTCAAGCACTTCCACTCACTCTTTCCTACTTTACTTGGTATCAATCGATATCTCTCTTCCACTGTCGATTGAACAAGCCCTGAACTGTAGAAAAGGACCCAGTAGAAGTATTGTTTTGGTGTGTTACAGTCGTACAGTAGCAACTCTTCCGACAAACACCATCCAGCAGTATGAGCAATGATCACGACATCGTGTACTCATCCTCTAGGACACTGATATGGAAGGTCACTGATACGGAGGTTGCTGATACGGCGTCCGCTGATATGGAGGCTCACTGATACGGTGTCCGCTGATACGGTGTCCGCTGATA
>CAACVS010000506.1:63655-131660 GCA_900660405.1 Pseudo-nitzschia multistriata
CTGATACGGTGTCCGCTGATACGGTGTCCGCTGATAAGAGTCGCTGATAAGAGTCGCTGATAACAAGAGTTGCTGATACGAGTCGCTGATACGGAGGATGCTGATACGGAGGATGCTGGTGATGCGGAGGAGCCGCTAATACGAGCGCATGATACAGAGGATGCTGATACGGAGGAGCTGGTGATACGAAGGATGCTGATACAGAGGATGATACGAGTCACTGATACAAGCCGCTGATGCGAGTGGCTGATGCGAGTCGCTGATGCGAGGCTTGTTGATACGAGGCTTGCTGATACGGACGCTGAAACGTGTTGCTGATACGGAGGATGCTGATACAGATGCTGATACAAGCTGCTAATGTGGAGGCTTGCTGATACGGAGGATGCTGATACGAGGCTTGCNTGCTGATACGGAGGATGCTGATACAGATGCTGATACAAGCTGCTAATGTGGAGGCTTGCTGATACGGAGGATGCTGATACGAGGCTTGCTGATACGGACGCTGATACGTGTTGCTGATACGGATGCTGGTGATACGGAGGAGCCGCTAATACGAGTCGCTGATACGGAGGATGCTGATACGAGCCGCTGATACGGAGGATGCTGATACGGTGTCCGCTGATACGGAGATGCTGATACGGAGGATGCTGATATGAGTGGCTGATACGGAGGCTCACTGATACGGGGAAGCTGATACAGAGGATGCTGATACAGAGGATGCTCACTGATACGGAGGATGCTGATATGAGTGGCTGATACAGAGGATGCTGATACGGAGGCTCGTTGATACCATGTCTCCTGATACAAGTCCTATCAGCATCCTCCGTATCATCATCCTCCGTATCAGTGAGCATCCGTATCAGCAAGCGTTGTCCGTATCAGTGAGCGTCCGTATCAGCGGACGCTATCAGCGGAAGCCGCCGTATCAGCAGCTCTACTGTAACACACTAAAACAGTACTTCTACTGGGTCCTTTGCTACAGTTCAAGGCTTGTTCAATCGATAATCGAAGATATCTATCCATTGATACCAAGTACAGTGTATGAGATTGAGTGAAAGTGCTGCAAATAGAGCAGATTCCCATGGTCGGTTGCTATGAACCATGTTTTTGATTGAATGAAAACAACAGTTCTAGCGTGCTGGAGGGAAGTTATTAGGTACACGACAGTAGGCCTCAGTACAATTTGAACGCGCGATAAAAATCCAAGATGCTGAACAGCAGGTGCTGGCCTGCCGGCGTGCCACCACCGGGGCTAGTACAGATTCTACCCTTGGGTACGTCCCTAACGTACAGAATGTTAACTTAACATTCCGTACGTTAAATTAACGTTCCCAATGCCTTACTTAACGTAATTTCAATTGATGTTTTACGCGTAGTAATTTGAAAACATACATATCAGGACTGAATTCTACACAGGCTACTACTTTTCCTCAGTCATCATTTTGATCACAAGTACTAGAAGTAGTAGTCAATGAGTTTATTACAACAGCTATTGAAACACAGCTTCTGCCAATGGCGGTGACCCCTCAATTGATGGTCCACTTGGTCATTGTGTTAGGAAGAGTGCCCTGTGCCATTGTCATTGCCACTGGTACTACTAGTACTAGTTCTACTATTAGTACTAGCAGTACTATTTAAAGTAGTAGTACTGTAATACTAGCTACTAGCTTCTACTAGTACTACTAGTACCACCACTAGTACTACACCACCACCAACAGCAGCATCACCACCACTGGCAGTGCTGCTGCAACTACCAGTACCTACCATTGAAAGATTTTAAATCAAGAAGACTTCCATCCTATACATATAGTCAACAACAGTCTTCTAAAGTATGTCCACAATGAAGCCTGGTTCATAGAAAAATGTCAAGTGATAGTGATCAAGTTTCTGGTACTAATTTTACACAATCCTATAGAGTAATTATGTTAGAGACTTGCGGTCAGCAAGAAAGGTCACTAGGTACGTGACACCCATTATAGATCGGAGAAAGCATCCCGTTCTGAAAGTTTTAAAGGTCTCATTATACAAAAACTGTGGAAAAGTTATGCACACCATGTACGGTTCTAAGCAATAGACTTTGCTCTTTTTTCACACCGAAGATACAGTTTTGCCCACAACTGTATTTTAATTTCTGAATATTTTCACGATTGCTCCAACAAATTCATCAACTAGATTTTAAATTGAACATGTGCATCGCTATCTGTAATATTTTGACCGCCAGCATTGTTGTTCATGTTCATATGTTGCGCCATGCTCCACCGAGGTGCAACACGTGGCCCTCTAGCTCTTCCCATTGCACCAGCCGCCCCAGCTCCCATGTTGTTGTTTATGTGCTCGCTATGATCAACATTGACATCGAAATCCTCCATGTTCTCCCAATCAATTGAAATTGCCGAAAGACCAGACATCGCGCGGCCATACGATATCTCTGACATACGTCCCATTAAAGACATTCTATTATTCGGATTCTGTGACATACGTCCCATTAGGGACATGCGGTGATTCCCAAAGGACATCATTTGGTTATTGTTCATATTATTTCCCGAACCCATGTTCGATCCTCTAATGTCACCGCCACTATTGGGAGCATTCATGTTAGCAACCATGTTGTTCATTCCACTTGATCCTCCAAACATGTCCAATCCCATACCAGTTGTATCATTTAATKGTTGTATATCATCCATCATTCCCTGCTGTTGCCTTTGTTGCGGAAAGTGATTATTCATCATCATTCGCTGTGGGATGTGATTTTTCTGTATCGGTTGCGGCATATCACCTGAAAGAAAGCGACGGACACCTGCCGCTCTTGTTTCGAATGCATCAAGCAGAGAGTTGTTCATTTGCCCGTGTCTGATACAATCAAGGTAAAAGAATTTATCGACCAAATTTGAGAATTTTGTCGGTCGAACTAGCCAAAATGAAATGCTCAACGAACATGAAAGAGAAGTGATTCACCCCATTTTCTTACCTAAGGCAATCATCGCGAGCGACGCCATTGTCGGGACAGGAACAGGGAGCACTCCAATCAAATATATCCCTCGGATCGATTGCACCCATTCTTTCGAAAGCCATGTACATTTCATCCTGTGGCACTTTAGTTGAATTTCCATTCTTTTCCACGATCTTTCTCATGGTCTTGACTTGAACCTGGTATCCAACCATTGCAAGATTGCGAGTCGCTTCCAGAGAAATACGTCTTGCGTTCCTTACTCGGTCGATTCGAATCAAAATTGCATTCAGAGTTCTATCAGCAGCTGCGTCAATCAGTCCGTCTATAGGCGATTTGTTTCCATTGCATCCCCTCAGTACCGTCTCGACAATCTTCACACAATGAGCACATGTGATGCCTTCCACCGCCATAGCAATCATAATTTCTCTATTTTCTGTTACGAATATAATTGGAACGGTGTCCGAATGCTCCCCATTATCACCATTCATCCCACCCATAGATGCCACCGCAGATGGATTTGATAATAACCTTCCTCCACCAGAATGTGCTAGCTGCGTGGCTGCGCGACTGACCTTGTCAACAATGCCAGGCAAATCCACTACGCCAGGGACGCATTTATTCTTAACATTAATCATTTGTCCTGGTTCCGTAAGGCTGGATTTGATTCCACCTGCCCCATTTAATTGATTTTGCTGCGCCATATGAAGACGTTCAAGTGGAGATAGATTCGGGTTGTTCATTATTTCTGCGCTCAAGTCAACACCTCTCCTACCCATTGAATTCATACCCATAGCGTTCGCGTTGTCTCCCTTCTCAGTGTCTCGCGAACGCTTTTTCTTTTTCTTATCCCGAACCTTTTCAAGCTCTTTCATTTTTCCGTGAAGCGTCCTCGGTGGTTGTTCCTTGTCATTGATTACTAGACAATATGCCAGAGTAAAAAAATGACGGGTATATCCTTCCACTACCCCTTTCATTTTTTCTGTTCCCAAGGCCGCAATCGCCGATCCACTTTCTCCCTTGCGACGATGCTGCCACCAGGTCCGCAGGGTTGTCAATCCCAATTGAATGGCATCACTATCGGCATCGGAACCGAGCCAAGGGCTCAAAATTGCTTGAACATAGGGATGTGCTAGACCTGAGCGGGGAAGAGGCTCGTAAGGGAACTGCCTGCGTTTACTGCCGTTCGGATCCGCATTCGATCCCGCTTTGCCGTCTTTCTTGTTTTGCAAACGTACGTCATTTTCGATTGGATGCGAAAGAGGATCAAGATCAGTAGAGGCCTTGCTATCCAGCTCTTGTGGTTCCAGACCTCCCAAGTGAGACCAAGCACGAAAGGCTCCTTCAAAGATCGAGGTGCGATGCTCAAACTCTCCTCTGCGTCGAGACATCCTTGAACGTTCCTTCGCCTAACGGCTATCGTGTAGGCAATCGGAATTTATTCTACTATGAGTAAACGTTGATGTTGTGATTGCCGTTGCCGCTGGATGCAACGATGCTGATGATTTCAGATTGCAGCTTGAATCGTGGGGTTTAGTGCTTTCTTTAACTACTTCTTAGTTTTTCTCTTCTTTCGTAAGATCGAGGAATCAAGATAATTGTTTTACTCAGTTGAAGTTTTCGTCTTCGATACCACCAATGCTTTCAAATGACTTGCTGCTGTCCTCTTTGATTTAGTACGACTACTTGTACTTGTGGAACCGTTCTTGGGTTCAGTATTCAACAAACTGTGCAAGGTTCAGGTGGTAGGTTAAGGGGGGGAAAGGGGTTGATCATCTCCTCGTTTTGTTAAGAAATGCCGGTACCAGTACTTTTTTCTAACTGTTGTATGAGAACTAAATGTGCGAGTAGGTACGTACGGTACGAGTACGTACGATAGACCTTTCTATTGGTACAATACGATACCGTACCGGTTGGTACAGCGTAGAATGTATGCAGTATTTAATTTCTTTTTTCTTTCTACCGGTACAGGTTCGTTAAGTTCGTTCCGTCTACAGGTTCAACTCGTAGGTTTCATAGCAGAACAACATCACAGTATTATTTATGGATTCAATACAACTTCAGCCTACCAGATCATTCCTTTTTCGTTTTTAGAGTCGGCTTGGAGAGCGTACGCAATAGAGCTACTAAGTACGGGCCCCATAATGGCATATTATTGGCAATCCCCGTACAAATACTAATAGAAATTTTTAGCTCATTTTTACAGTTAAAACCAGTTAAAAAAGGCATCCAATGGACGAAAATAAAAATATTTCCATTGTTTAATTTCTCGCTAGTCCCAAAATATTTCTATTGGTGGTCCTTAATATTCGAGATAAGCACTGATTTGATATTCCCACTAGTAAGGACCAGGAATAGAAATATTTGCGGACTTCATAGTTTTTTGTGTGGATGGGGGGAGAGGGGAAATAGAGACGGGAAAATGAGAAAAAATTGACGTACGGAAATTGCCAATAACTTGCCGTTATGGGGCCCGTACTTAGTAGCTCTAGTACGCAATACTGTAGTGCGATAACGAAAATGTGCCTGCCATATGAATCATTTTTTTGGTGGAGACTACGAGTACGATACGCTACTGTATGCTCAGTTCGCATGCAACCCAATCTTTTGAATTTCTTCGAAAACGACTACTAAATAGATTGCAGGGCGGTTTCCACCGACAATAATTCGATTTTTTTCATTCTCTCCAATTTCCCCTCTCCCCCCCCCCTCCACACAAAGAACTGGAGAGTCCTTAGATATTTCTATCAGTGGTCCTCACTACTGGAGAGGTAAATTCATTCCTTTCTACAGAATTTTCTTTGCTTACTACTGGACCTCTATTCGTGCTTACTACTGGGGACATCAATGAACTGCTGGGTAATACAGAACGCCCTTACCCAGCAGTTCAAATCACCCAACTTGTGATGTACTAGTACGAACCGTACTTTACTTGGGGTACAAGTACTAATCCATAAACCATAGCTCTGACGGCAACTTGCGAAGGTCTGTGCTACGTACGAAATTATTTTGTATCTGTGTCTTCCCCCAACTTCGATGGTTCTGAGCAATTTGGAAAAACACACCTTCCCGAAGATACGGCAAAAAGCTTAAACAATTGGTTTGGATCGGAAGCACTTTAACCCTATTTACGTCCCCATCTCCACACGAGTCTGCTCGTACCATCTGTGAAATTTGGAAAGCGGCACAATTCTCCTCTCACACCTGAGATACTATTGTTCAGAAAATAATACGGAGGGATATTCTATTCGACACGAAACAAGACATGATGAAGAATTTTGGAAATAGCAGAGGATACTCGATATTGCTCGTTCTGTTCTCGTCACTCTTTGGCACTAATGCATTCCTTGCTTCCCCGACTATTACGCTAAATCAAAAGCTTTCGGTTTCTCCCCTTCAAATGTCGTCAACGGAAAGCGATGATGCTGGTATTCATGTAATGGTGAACGGTATGCCAGGTCCCATGGCAACAGCTGCTGCCGAAGCTTGTTTGCGCAAGGGGATGAAACTCACGCCAGTTGCCATGACTGGACCCGATATCGAACCGATGACCATTATGGTGTATGATCCCGTCTCGCAAAAGTCACAAGAGGTTCGCTTGATCCCTTCAACTCAAAAGGAAGAACTAAGTGCATCTATTGAGGGACTCAAATCTTCATATGGCGAGAAGAATGTCCTGGCAATCGATTACACTCATCCTCTTGCTGTCAACTCCAACGCTGACTTTTACGTGGATCAAAAGCTGCCGTTTGTTATGGGCACCACCGGTGGCGATCGAGAGAAATTGATGGACGGAGTTAATGGAGCAAAGCATTTTGCCGTTATTGCACCCAATATGGCCAAGCAAATTGTCGCTATGCAGGCCGCGCTTGAAGATCTTTCAAGAAAGTTTCCTGGATCATTTGCAAGTTACAAGATTGCTTGCAGGGAGTCTCACCAAAAGACAAAAGCCGATACTTCTGGTACTGCCAAGGCTGTCATCGATTCACTCACAGAATTGAGTGATGACGAGTTCACTTATGATGACATCGAGATGATTCGAGATGATCAGGGTGCCATTGACTTTGGAGTACCAGAAGAGGCCATGAATGGACACGCCTTCCATCGGTATACGCTAACAAGCGCGGATGGCACCACGCAATTCGCTCTAGAGCACAATGTTTCAGGAAGGACAATCTACGCCGAAGGTACCGCTGATGCCGTCAAGTTTCTTGCTGGTCGAGTCAAAGAAGAAAACGACGGGAAAGTATATTCCATGATTGACGTGCTAGAAGCAGGTGGATTAGAATAAAAAAGATATCACAGAATTGATTCGATTTATAATTTGGTTCAAAAGATAAATGCTATTTGAAATGGAATATTTTTTCCACTCGGTGCTGAATTTTACATCAAATCATTCTCCGTAATAAAACCCACGTGTACCTACGCGTAAGCGCAGCAAATTAATAAACAATATGGAACATTTGCTGCAATTAAATTTCAAAATTAGTCATACCCAGCAAGAAAACTGCACACCAACCTCGCAACGCATCATCAGAGAGTCGAGATACTTTGTAGTCGGATTTGAATACAAGAGAATCATCTTCCTCGTCAAAATTCTCTCCCAAACCACTCATGGGACTCAGCATTTCTTTCTTCTTAGCACTGTCAGATTCCGCAAACGACCATGCCTCCTCCGAGAGTCTAAGGCTCTCGATGAAGTTTGTCTTCTTGAGAAGTACCTGCTGTTTCAACAGAGTTGACCACATATCATCCCGTACGGATTCGGATACCAACCTGAAATTTCCCAATTCTAATTCGCCCTGGATTCCCTGCTCTGCACCCTCCTGTTTTGGCCAAATAGATACACCACTCACTACTATAAAATCTTCGGGTGGCGCGATTCCTTGACCGACAGCTTTCATGACATCTTCTGTTGTGCACTTCCAAATTCCGTTACTTTCCTCATTCCCTACTGGATGTCCAATACTGGCTTTTCGCAAAGCTTCGCTGCGATGTATCCAGAGGAGCGATTCCTCGCCCTGTATTGAATAAGGCCCACCAAATCTCATCGGAATAGTAACAACCTTCTTACCCCCTGTCTTCAGATCGTTTACTTGGATATCAATGCCCTTGGACGATACTCTATTTAATATGACACCAACTGTTGCTAGCTTATCTTCTTTCAGTATCAATACAATTGACTTGTGGTATTCTTGTTTTTGCAGTAGAAATGGTGACCTATCAACTCCTGACGCAGAGACGAGGGCACCCTCAATCGGCGGATCTGGACGTTTTTCAAGAAGACTTGTGAGTTGTTCGACAAGCTCGGGATTAGTATTGAATTCTTCTGGATCCCGTTGTTGCCTCCCTGCACCTCCACCTGCAGCTTCAGAGAGTAAATTACTGAAAGCCCATTCCTTGAGCATCAAGTCGTCGAATTGAACATAGTACTGTCTTGCTGTCTCACTCCTTCCAATCATATTCATGAGAAGCGTCCAAGTCGACAAACCTGCATCCCTAGGATCAGCACCTTCTGATTGCCTGGCTAGTTCTTTCAGAAGTGTTTGCGAGTCTGTTGCGGCCATATACCAACTATTTCTTTCGAGTTCACCTTTCAGTTGATTAGGCCCCCATCCAGCATATCCTACAAAAACCCAGAAGTCAGAAACATTAGCAATTCCAGCTTTGACAAGTTTCTAAAAAATTCAATGCATGTGTTAGATATCACGAGTGTCGGTGGCTGTTTTGTGAAGCTCCATTTTGCTCAAATTACGCACCTTCGCGTTATCAAATGTTGTCCATCGGATGTCTTTCATCACAGGGATGCTTGCCTTAGTGGCCCTTTCGTCCTTAAGAGAGTGTAGACAGATAATGTCAGGATGCCGTGCATGCAAGCCCTCCACATCGCCTCCGAACCAGACCCTCCATTTTAGACCAGGGTTGATATTATCTTCGAGCGTAAGATCTGTTGGTCTATTCAATATGATTCCTTTCGTAAAAGTAGGGGAATGATCTAGAACAAGAATTACTGTTTTGTGAAAATACTGCTGACGTAAACCAAATCCAAACTCTTGTTCAATGCCTCCAAGAATCACGGCACCTTGTTCAATTACATCCCCGGAGTCGTATGCCCATTGTGATGGATCCAGAGGTGTCAATTCTTCCATTTTTGTTTCGCCTTTTGAATCCGATTGAGAACCTTGTACAAACTCGTCCCGGAATATAGATCCAATTCCATCCAAGTCGCCGTCGTCTGAGATCGGTTCGTTGTTTTCCTGATCTGCGTATATATCATCACCTGAATCACTACTATTCTCGAAAGAAGAACTTTTTCCAAGTTTGGAAGATTTTCTGTCATCGTCAACGTCGCTTGGATTCTTTTCACCCATGACCAGCTTCGCTCGAAAAGCTCTCCAATCTTTATCATCCAAACTGATGTCGTCATCGTCGTCATAATCTTCATCTCGGGACTTTGCGTGCCGAGACAGTAATTGATCTGCGCAGTGTGGTTTGCAGACAATCTGAGACTTTCGTCTTGGCGATAGCAATGCACGAGTAGATCTTCTCCCTACATTTTCTCTAAAAGGAACAGATTCGGATGTCAACTTCCCGGCTCTTAGGTGAAGAGGCGAAAAAGATCTCGCTATTGCAAATAGCAATAGACAAAGAAATAGTCGCAGTTGGAAAATATCTGATAAGTTCATGGCTGTAAATTCGGACACCAGTTACGTTCTTCTACACTACTCTGGATGATCTTCAAATGACTAGACTTCCAATTCCATTCAATGCTGTACGGTATTGTTAGTTTTTGCGACGAGAATATTTTGAAAACTGACTGTGATTCGATTCGAATTGAACCAATTTTGATGTTGGTTCTATTTTTTGATTTGATATGGTTCGAGCGTCTGCGTCAATACTTGTACAAGTAGTTTGCTAGAATGAGCCAGACAACATCGTATGTCCATACGAAATGAACATACGGTACCTTACCACGTAGTCCGCGGTATGCTTCAAGTCTACCGGTACTTTACTGTATCATAGAAGGCTAAAAGCTACCGTAGTATGCTTGCTCGTACGTAATTACTAATTACGGGGAGGGGTTTTAAATTTAAAACCCCCAGCACGATTACGAGGAGGACATACATGCGATGTACGAGTAAAAACCCTGAATTCGCACTGAAAGTTCATACTGAAAGTACGGCACGGTACAAGTACGTACTTCGACTTGTACTATGGTAGTCAGGGTTGTACCGGTAGTATGTAGAGAATGAAGGGGTCTAAATTATGAATCCTGGAGACTACGCAGCGACGAAAATGCAAATTTGCATTTAAGTACAAATTTATTCCCTTACGTGTTAAATGCATGTAATAAACTGCACAATCTACAGTGCATGTACCAAAAAATAATACATTAGTACACTCAGCAGGAGAGGAACGGGACGAGTTGAATTACTGTACTGTACGCACGATAAGTAAAGTACCGTACGAGTACTTAGTAGAAGTAGTTACAGAAGTAGAGGACCAGAATATTCCACTGGTACGGTACGGTACGTACGTACGTACCGTATCTCCTGTACGCTCTTACACCTTCTTCGACACGAAACTAAACTTCAGTCGTACTCGTATGAAGTTCCACGTCGCGAAAAGAAGACGATCTCGAAAACATTGATCATCACCGTAGTTTTGAGAGTTCTGAAGGACGGATTGATTAGTACTACCCGTCTCGTTCCAGATCCCATGCCGGTACGTACGTGATACCGTAGTACGAGAAATGGTACGGTACTCGTAGTTCCTAACCGTAACAATCACCACTGTTTTTTCAATCTCAACAAGAATCCATTAGCATCGAACTATCGATACTTATCAATGAGATTATCACATTTGTTATCATCATTCTCTAGACCGTCGCAATCATTGCAATACCACTTGGCGAAGTATTTAACTTTCTTCTTAAAGTTGTCTAGTTTATTTTCACAGCTTCACAAAACAGATAATAATCTGTGATTCATCAAAGTTTTTTCTTTAAATCGGATTTTATTCAGCCTAATTGAAAAATGAAGTTATCCCTTGCTCTCAGTGGTTTGTTTGTTTGGAACTGCGTCGAGTCCGCTCGGCTTCCCTTCACAAATGTTCCAACGATGAATATCGGGTCGCTCGGAGGAAGATACTCAGTACTAGACATCCCCCGAGGTGGCATGCAACTTTTTGTGAAGACCTTGACGGGAAAAACAGTTGCGATCGAAGTCGAGGAAGGAGAATCCATCGAAGAAGTTAAGGCGAAAATTGCAGAGAAGGAGGGAATCCCACCCGAGCAGCAGAGATTGATCTTTGGAGGTCAGCAACTTCAGGATCAGAAGACTTTGGATGATTATGATGTTGGAGATGATGCCACCTTGCACCTTGTTCTTCGCTTGAGAGGAGGTATGCAACTTTTTGTGAAGACCTTGACGGGAAAAACAGTTGCGATCGAAGTCGAGGAAGGAGAATCCATCGAAGAAGTTAAGGCGAAAATTGCAGAGAAGGAGGGAATCCCACCCGAGCAGCAGAGATTGATCTTTGGAGGTCAGCAACTTCAGGATCAGAAGACTTTGGATGATTATGATGTTGGAGACGATGCCACCTTGCACCTTGTTCTTCGCTTGAGGGGAGGGTTACTTGGCAAGGGATCATTCAAGGTCGACGAAAATTTTGTCAAGGAAAACTTGGTTGGTCTGACAGCTGCTGATCGTGCCGTTATGGATGCCTTCACAGCGCAAAGCTTGGCAGAGGACTCGACCGAGGAAGAAAACGAAGACGAAGATATCCGTGTACGACGGGCATTGTTTCGCATAGGTGACATTAAGAGGAAGTTCTGTGACGATAGTCCAGTGGCGAATATGATCAATCCTGTCGCAACGAATGCGAATGAATTTGATTACACAGGAAAGCTCATCACGACAGATGGCAAGCGAAGTACGAAGTTGACAAAACTTTTCAAGAGAAGAGACAATGAAGGACAACTTCTGGATTATGTGAAAGAAATGAAACTCGATAAATGAAAAAGAGTCGAGGCAAATAAATTAGACTGCAACCTTAACTCAAAACGCTGGTTAACCATGATTGAACAATTGTATATTAATTACGTTGCGCTGCCTTGAATCACAAGGACAGCAACAGCTGAAATGCCAAGAATTCCGCTGATCCACATCTGGTCGTTACGGGCTTGGTCTCTTAGCAGTTTCTTGCGGATGGGGTTTTCGGATTCCTTGCCTGTCACTGGTTGATCTGCTGTGGATGTTTCACCCATGCACCAGCGATACAGTAGGTACGATGGAGGTTCGCGTGGCTCCGGAATGCATTCCTTTGTCCGTATCTCCTTTGCTGCATCGAGCACTTCTTGTAAATCTTGTTTTTGAAGCGAAGACTTTTGCATCAAGTCAACTGCATTCTTAAAGGCAGTATTTTGGGGCGGGTCCCGTTTGCTCAATGTCGGGATTTTCTGGAAAGCGTTCTCTAGATTTTGTGCATTGTTCCAATCTTTCCAAGAGCATACTTCGTCCACCTTGGCGTCACATTGGCCAAAGTAACGTCGGTAGAAATCCTCAAAATATTCGACCAAGCGGGGATACGAAGCCAACAGTACCACCAAATGTACGTCGCAGAGTGCTTCCGCTAAATGGGCCCATAGCAATACGTCGACAAGGGCTGGTTCATCGGTTCCAAGTAAATACTTTCTCTTAGAGTCTGTCTTATTTTGTTTCATGGCCGCTGAGAGAAGTTGACGATCAATGGCGAAATATGCCTCATTGGCTCGCTCAAGGAGTTGATCAATTGAGATGCTCTGTCCCCTACAACCGCATCCCGGTAGTCTCCTTCGTTCTGTGGCACGTTCCATTGAAGCTTGGAACCTTCCGTGGAGCTTTAAAAGCCAATTTCTTTTGCCCAAAGAACTCGGTCCACGCCCTTCGTTGCATTGGACAGTCGAGGCCCCGATGTATTGATCTCGATACACTTGCTCCCACGCATCTCCATCTTCAAACCTCGCATGCAACAATATTTTCGAAAGTTCCGACTGTATCATAAACTGGAACGACTTCGACAGTGCTTGTTCTTGGTCTGTGGCTAAACCAGCTTGCTTGTCCAGGTTCACATTTCGACAATCTTGCAAATATGCCAAAATTGAATTATTGCATATATTGCTACTTCTCTTTAGATTCGAAGGCTGATGACGCCCTACCAATACGGGGAGCTTGGATGGTGTGCAGTCCGTTAGATACGGCAGTTGTCCCGTGGCCTCGTTCGAAATGTGATTCGAGTTGCGAACGATGTGTGGAATATCAGCAACTCGGAGCAACATTTGTTCGAACCAAGCCGGCCGGTGTTGTGTCAACATGATTTCTAGCTGCGGGTAGGGGGTGGCTAGTTGGAGAGAAATAGATTGCTTGTCGATCTCGTTGGTTGTCTCTCCATCGGGTATTCCGTCTGCTTCGCTCCTCGATTCTTCGCTCGATTTTCCTTCGCCGTGATTTCCCCATGTCTCCGTCCATCCTTCGGTTCTCGTGTCAAGGCTCGCTTTCTGAAATCTTTGGGAGTCAAGGTTGTAAATACCTCTTGCTATCCAGGAGTAAACGAGAGTGGATGTCTCCATCCTTGCATGCACGTTGTGGTGAACGCAGATTTGCGCGAAGTGTCGAAGACAAGAAGTATCGTCTTGTACCCTACATTAGTATTCAAAAAGATGTTGCACCGTTTAACAAGTAGTACGGGTGGCACGGGTACGAGTAGTACTACCAGGGGACGACTGGTACTCTTACGAAATACTGAATCGAGTTGCTTCGCATCATTCGAGTTTTCTTTGCCATCCTGATGGCTACTACTACAGGGCCTGCAGGGCCCTCCGGAACCCACATCCGCGCATCCCTCCTTTGAAATCCAACAATCGGGGGCATGATTTTGTGGGTTATTTTTCCCATGAAGTAACCCACCTTTTGAAACGTGGGTTCCTGGGTTAACCCACAAATAACCCACAAAATAACTCACGGATAACACATGAGTTTCTGTGAGAACCCACAAATAACCCAGGAATCTGCTGGGCCTATTTTCAAACACCAAAAAACAGTGATTAGCTAATTAACTTTGATGACAAAAATACTTAACATGCTCTCTACTAACCTACTAGCAAAGAATGAGGACTGTTAATTTGTGGGTTATCCGTGCTGTGTTCCTTGGTTGTTTTGTTGGTTGTTACTAGTAGTTTTCAAATGAAATAACCCACACTTTAGAAATGTGGATTTTGATGTAATAAATTTTCAGTCTATCAAAAGTAGCAATTCTATAAGAGGAACAGGAATGGCCCAAAATGTCCTCAGAGGAACAGCTGAGCCCTCTGGTATCCATGCGCACGACATAGCCCTTTTCAAATTCCTCTGCTAGTGCTGAAAAATAACCCACAATTTAGAAACATGGGTTACCATTCCCATGAAATAACCCACCAATTCTAAAGTGTGGGTTATGTTTGTTGTTGTGTATTTGTAACAACCAGGGAAGGACAGTTGAATGGCATATGGTGACTCCTCCAGTGCAATTCAGCTTACCCTTGTAATTCTTCTTTGCCAAGAATGTCTGTGCATTGTGTCTGAAGGTGGCAATTGCTCCATGAATAGTGTTACTGCACAACAAGTTGCAAACCCAAGTAAACCTTCTTGAACTGCTGTCCCACAAAAATAACTTTGACCTCTTTTTTACCAATGTTTTCCACAATATCATTCAGAACTGGTGGGAACTTTGTTGTGCCCTTGAGGAAAAAGTTCTTTATGTAATTACTAGATAGCACAACTCCCTCCACTGCCAGTGATGGTGGGGGGTCAATTGTTTACATATTTGTAGTAGTTAGTCAAAAAGTGGTGCTTGTGCTATTCTACTACTAAGTACTAGTCAATACATAAATCTGCTTTACTCCACTCCTGAATAAAAATCTATGACCAAATCAGACCAGTTGTTCACAAATTTACTAGCCAATCATATTGCTTGATTCTTACCAAATATTAGTATTATCCCTAACTCTAGATTAACACTAAACTTGTCATAAAATGTCCAAGACAGGCCTTTTGAAGAGCAGCTGTGTACCTCTGGTACTGCATGATGGTCTTGTCCTCACTTGTACCCATACTCTTGTATTGTACCATATACCTGGCAAAGTAAATCAGTCATTCTTGTTAATAAAAATGCTATATTTGATAGACTGACAGACAGAAAACTTATTATGAATTGTTAGATATTCAGCATTTTTGAAATGGGCCAAAGACTCCCATTCAAAATATGCTACTTTTATGCCAGAACTCACAAATCAAAATAACTCATAAACTGAGTCCATAAGAGTGATACCAAAGAGTCAAGCGCCTCTTTTAGTCAAAACATTCTTTTTCCATTTAAGATTCTAAATTCCCAAAAAGCCTGGCATTGACCAAGCAGTCCCTGCTGCAGCCTGTCAAATGAAAAATTTTCTTCTTGTTATTTTGAGTACTACTAGTGTTGGGTGATGTAACCTTTTGCTAGACAGCAGTACACTCACAATACCAGTAGTACTACTAGTAGTAATTCTGCTCAAAAACTCACTTTGAGGCCCATGACTCTGTCAAGAGAGAGTACTTTGATGTGAGCAATCACAATTACATTTAGGCTTCCATGCTTTTGTTTCTTTTTGCCTGTTCTTTTTTCAACCTGTCCATTTCCTCCTGTTAAAAGCTTGTACTGGTGGCAAATATTTTTTTAAGTGCTATGTCATCCAACAGGATATTTAATAGATATCTCCATTTTTTCTTCATGGTCTTCAAGTGTCCTGGTGTGAGTTCCATATCCTAAAGCTGTGGTTTAAAAAAGCCAATTTAATTCTACATTTTCAATACTATATCTGTACATGTATTGATCAATATTGCCAGGAACCCCCAACTCCCCCATATGACTAGAATCCTCTCTTTATTAGGAAGTGTGTATTGCTGGGCTTATCTCTATTGAAGACCAGTTGGTGACCAAGACAGAGGTCAATTTGTCAGTTCAAGATTAAAACAGTAATGTATTTCTTAAATTATACTGTGGGTGGATTTTTGGCCATCATTTTGACCTGTAATGACTAGTTTGACTTAGTGCATTTTAGTCCCACAAAAGGCAATCAGCACCTCAAGAGACCAGCTTCTCACTAGAAAATTAGGCAATCAATCTTTCAGCTCAAAATTTGGCAAGGCACTCCCTTAATTCATTTGTTGTACTTTTGGTCAATCAAAAAGACCAGTGGTACTAGATACATTTCTCCTTGCTTTAACTTAATGCTTTGATCACATTTCCTTCTCTTTGAATTGATCAAGAACACTACATCCTGTGAGGGAGGCAAATCAAATCAACATCCAAGTCAGAAGCTAAAGGAGGAACCAAATCAACTGTATGAATAGGAACCAATGAGGCCCTTGAATCAACATAGTAGATCTATCCACAATTAAAGTCCTACTAATTATTTGTTTGACTGCTTCCATTGCTCCAATCAATGCAGCACCACTGACTGTGTTGAACTCAGTGCTAGTACTATTGGCAGTTGGGAAAGTGATTTCAATGAACTCACTATAGTTGTGTCAGTACTGCTTGGTGAAACAACAATATTGTTGTTGTCTCTACTACCATAACTAGCACTAACAGTGTCCTCCTCCTCATCCTCAACATCCAATAAGTATTTCATGCACTCAGAGTTATCTCTTAGCTCATCCTTGCTTGGAGGATTCTGGTAGCTGCAGTCTTAGCATTCTTATCATTTCTCACCTTGGAACAGTAATCACCTCTTCTAAGACCAAACCATTCATAGTTGTGACGTTGCAGTGACAGAACTTGCAATCCCTTGTCTTAGAGTTGCTGGTTAGTGTTACACAGAGGAGGGAATCCACACAGCTTGCACATGCTGTAAGTATTTGCACCACTCATGTAACAAATGTTTTTATTCCTTGACTTGGTAGGCCAAACTGCCTTCAGATGATTTGCCTACTCAGTCTGAGTGAAGCAAAACCTACCATTTTCCTTGTTCTCTGCAATGGTTTGTAAAAAGTTGCAATGTGATCCATCTTCCCATAGGTGTACAGATACAGCTCTCTATAATCATTTATTTTGATTCCCATCTGGGCCTCCTTTTGTCAGCTCCTTGCCCTCTTTCCTATTGATAAACGTATAGATAGGATGAGGATACCGAGTTAACAGATCCAAGATTACAATTGCCTATGCTTTGGAAGGAGCAGTGGACTCTCCTGTAAGCTTTGGTTCCTTTGTCAGGATCAGCCTCCACAGTCTTCACCAACATTACAGGCTAGATAAGTCTAGAGGGCTTCACTCTAACTCTTCCATTGGAATCTCTAGCAACATTATTTTTGCTAGGAACCTTGGCTGGCAATCCATTCTTAGCCACAGTTCCCATCATTTCTGATGCTTGCTCAGCCATCCAATCCAAGATAGAGTTTGAGAGGCATAAGTTATCAGCTGTGATATGGTGAGGAGGTGACTTCCAAATCTTCCCAGATCCTATTTTACCAAGAACAAAGTTCTGTGGTGCTCTTCAGCAGGGCCAGTACATGAATGCCTCTCATCTTCAATTTTCCATCCACGATATCTGTTCTTCCACCAAGCTCTAGACCTGATCCTATCACCAACAAAAGGCATAACAACTGGTTGTTCACCACAAGAAGTAATCATGTTCCCTTTGAGATAGTTCACAAGGGGGCCTCCAAACCTGTGGTAGTGCCAACTAGTCTCATCAATACAAAGGTCTAGCTAAAGCAGCCCTCTCAGTGAAAAGTTGATGTTATTGACAAAAGTCTCATTGATGAAGTCAAACTTTTAAGCAACTCTACCACCATTGGGGGATCCAGGGAATGACCCTTCCAAATTGATCTTGCAAAGACTCAAGTTCCTTTTAATCTCAAGCCTTTTGGTAAGAGTCATGGTGTTTGAAGAAATATCCTCATTAAATTAAAGATTCTTTGCATCCCGTCTGAATTTGATGTTTTGCTTACCTCCTGCCTCACCAGCTCCTCGTCATCAACTTTTTGTAATACTAACTATGCTTCCTCTCTGGTTCAACATGATACTGCTGAGCTTCCCTTGAAACATGGAGCAATTTGGAGCAGGGAGGCAACTGATAGAAAAAGAAAGCATCTCCATTTTTATCCTCTATTTCGTGAGGGTAGGCTATTTTGAAAATATGAAAACATTATTTTTCATAATTTTTTTTCTCTCTAATCAACCAATCAGATTGCTTGATTCCTACCGAATGTCAAATTATCCCTAACTCTAAATAAAAAACAAAGTCGTTATATTGACACTCCTGGTATCGTACGTACGATCACGTTTGAAATGTCATTGAGTGTCTTTCGAAACGATAGTTCAAGTAGACGTGCAAGTATGAAATCTTACTAGTACCGTCGTAACTATCAGCTTTCGTCGTTCGCCAAGGTTCTTCCTCCTAGGCTTAACAAACGAAGTATGTTCAAAATTTTGTTCCAGCGCGTTGGAATTCGTTCACCGATATGACGCCGACTTTGGAAAGTTGTAACGACTCATCCAAATACAAACAATCGTTACTGAATAAAATTATATTCAATTTTTTAGCGTGCCGGGACGTAGCAAGCATTTTTTTTAACGAAGAAACGACTATTTTGATGCCAGCCGGCTAGCTAACTGGTTCGTGTGTCGATTGTTTGAAAGGGAAAGCTGTTGCAGTAAGGCTCTCGAGCTTTTGCAGCAGTATGTTTGTCTGGAACAAGCTAGCGTACTACCGGTGAAGATTTGTATTAATAATAAGGTTACGATAACAGCAGCACTAAAGTGAATGAATTGACTTCGAGTAACGGCACCTCCATTACGAACAACAGTCCACCTTATCGATAGTTAAAGCCGAACTGATATCTTGTTGTCCATCCTTGGCGACGATGGCGAACATTGCACCTACATCAGCGGCGAATTATAGGAGCGTAACTCCGGCGATGAATAACGTACGGAGAGGCGTGGGCGCTTCCAGCGGCGGAACCCCCAACAGCATGAATCAAATGAGGTACACCGATTCTTTCAACCCCATCGACACTCCTCAGCAACAATCATTTAACCAGTCCCAATCAAACCATGGAAATTTAACTCCGTCTTCGACTGGACTCCTACGCCTCACTTTGCGAAAGCCCATGGGAATTGTCTTTGAACCCATGTACGACCCCAACACACCCTCCATTCAGCGAGGTGTCCGAATTTGCGATCTTCCTCGCACCGGTGCGGCAGCCCTCTCCCGGAAGCTCGAAGTTGGCGACGAATTGCTGTCGATTAACGACAAGACTATGTCTAGACTCACCTTTGATGAAATCATGGATTTTATCATCGAAGCAGACCCCGAAGAAGTCAACCTCTTGTTCCGCCGTCCCCGTAAAGAAACGTTGCATGCGAGGCAGGGCATCAATCTTAACAAAGCTAGCAACCCCAACGGGCCTGGCGTTAAATGGATTGACGACGAGGAACGAAACGTAAGTGGCGGCAAAGGAGCCAAGCCAGAAACATCTACCATGTCATCACGAAGTGGCGGAAGGAAGGACAGGAAATCGTCACGAAGGAGTGGCAATGGATCATCGAGTCGAAATCACGACGACGAGACTCTGCAATCTGAGGATAACGATTACAGCAGGTCTGGCACCGGTCGCAGCAGTCGAGGAAGAAAAGGACGAAGAAGGAAAGATCCATACGAATCAGAATCATTTCTTGACATTTTGATCGACACCATATGCGCGAATCCAGATAGTGTATGCAGAGATCGGAGAAGAGGTGACGACGATTATTACTCTGACGATGATGAAACGTTTGCGTCAAGAGATGACTCCACTTATGTGACGTACGAGTCAGAGGACCGAAGAGAACTCAAGAAAAAAATGAAGTCGAAGCAATCAAAAGGTAGCAAAAATCGAGACGATGATTCTTCGGAATACGGTGACGAAACCGAAGAAGACACCCTGGACGATAAGCGTGGCAGTGCGAACAGTTCAAGCAAAAGAGAGAAGGGCAGTGCCCGCTTGTCACCTCCATCTGAAGGACTGAAGTCACCGTCCGATATGATGAAGAAAAAAAAGAGCAGTGGGAAATACGAAGATGACGGAACGCTGGAAACTGTGGACTCGGTCGAGAGAAACAAGGCCATGGAAGCAGCTCTTGCGCCAGACCCGACACCTCCGCTAGGCCTTGCCCCTAATCCCGAGCCAGCTGCAGGACCCGTCCTTCCTTCGGATACTGATGATGATGGAAATCCAGCTCCGATCAAAACTGTAGAATACGACGACATGGACAACGGTGCCGACGTATCAGTCATGGAAAGTCTCGGAGGCCCGTCACTCCTCATCGAAAAGCAACGACAAGCCGCGGCTGTAGTTGCTACTAAGGTTGCTGTCCCACCTGTCCCTGCTGATATCATTGAAAATTTCGGCAAGGACTATCCTCTCGATTTCGGATTTTCGAGAGAGCAAACGATCCAAAATGACCCATTGCGTTTCTACACATTTGTTGTAAAGGGCCTTCTACAAGAGCACGAGCCAGAAAAGGTCAGGTTACTGGAGAAGCTGTTGGCGAAATACAGAGGTCGTGAAGACCATTTGGTCCAAAAACTTTCGGTGCGTTACAACAAAGAAGAGGAGGAGGAACAGGATCAGCACGAACATGGACTAGGCGCGGCAAGAAGTTTTGAAGACGCTGTCAACCAAGGAAAAGGAAGCGCGCACGCCAATGCAACTATTCAAACCGCTCGCGAACGATTGCAAAACGATGGATTCCAAACTGACCAATGGCCAGAAAAGGAAACCAAAGAACAAGACGATGAAGACGACAAGCAACCTGAGATGCAGTCTGAAAGTGGAACAGAGTTCTCGGGCGATTCAATTGACGGAACTTCTCCTGCAGTTATTGCTCAAGTATCTGAACTGTTAAATTACGTTTATGGCAAGACATCAGTTCCGGGTCAGATTGATCGTGTATCGACCATAATGAGAGCGTACGAAGGGCGAGAGGCCGTTCTTTTAGAGTTACTGGAAACAAAGGCATTGATCAAAGCCAACAGAGAGAAAGAAAATGCCGGCCAACTACCATCATTCCTGAGAAATTCTGCGAATGCCCAACGAAATGCTGGAAACGAAATGTCTGCAGCTGATGGTGATGTACCACCAGTAACACCGATGGCAACACAGGCCGCGATTAATGATGATATCTCGTCGATGAGCGGAGTTTCATCTCCTGCGGAAGGGCAGCAACACGCAGTCAACGCTGGAGTATTGAAGCAAATAAATGTGAGTTCGCGTTGATCCTCATTGTCTTCATTTTACATGTATGTTATTTTAAATTTTCGCTTAACACTTTTTGTTTTGCGTTCTGCTTTCGTATCACTTCCTTCCAGCAGGGCCACGATATTGCGCCGCACTCAGCTCCAGGCACTGATGGAAATGCAGGTCACGAAGTTGAATTCCCACGAGCTACATCTTCTCCTCAGAAATTAAAGGGTGCACGGGCACCAGTCCCTGAGAAGGGTGATGCGAAAAAGAAGAAGAAAGGAATCTTTGGAGGGCTTTTTGGAGGCAAAAAAGGAAAGAAATCAAAGGACGCTGACAAATCAGAAAGAACTGCATCAAGAACCAGAGGCCTACGGTCTCCTATGGGACGAAAACTGAAAAATCCCACCGAAACGTCAGCCTAATATCATCGAACTATTGAGTAATAATATAAATATACATTTTCATGTGTTATTTCCTTATGAATTTCTTCACAGTATGCGGATTTATAACCGTTTCTTTTGCAATAATATCAAGCAGTGAGCAGCTCACTAAGATCCATTTGATTGATTCATAGTTCACGGTGAGGGATTACGCCCATGGAATGGACTTCCGTGAACGGCTGAAAACACTAGTTTTTCCAGCTAGAGCAATGTGAATAATCCCAGCAGGAGAATGAACAGTCATGATTAGAAGAGAAAATCCCGTATACACAACTGCATGTAACAACACTAATCCTATCTCTATGGTTCTTCTTCACCAATCGTCTGATTCTCCTCCTCTTCACCAGCAGGAGAACAACAAGAAGAACAGCAACAAGCAACATAGAATGAAACTACCTTTATCACACAATTTATTTTTGAAGTCTACAGAAGAATAAATCATGCAAGTAGATTGCTTGTTCCGTTAAAAGAAGGATCCTCAAATGATAACAATAACAACAAGAACAGGAGTGGTTTGTGTAGGGTACGTAAGGTGCGCAAAGAACCTACGGACTTTACTACGGCATGGTACGATACGAGTTGCTTGCACTGACTACGAGTACCGCGCAAAAAAGTAATTCTAGCATTTTGATGACTGTACGTACGGTACCTGGTACCATACGATACGGTACCATAACACCAGTACTGTATTACCTTACCGGCCGGTACAGTATTTTCGTATTGTTTATTTTTCTCTCAGTCGTACAGATTGTCTGCCTCTCTCGAAGCGCTTTCTTTTCCCCTTCGAGTTGTTACAAATTGTGACAAACGCTAAAGGTCATACTTGTACTGTTTGAATTTGAAGTGTTTCGAAAAGCGGGACCTGGGATATTTGCGTCAGCTCAAGTTGGTCAGCACGAGCACATCAACGCCAACTTAGAACACCAGTCACAATGCCCAAAACCACGTCGAGCTGTGGGGTTCTTCTCTGGCTCACGCTTCTTGCCGGTTGTCTACCGACGACCGCATTGAGTGTTGATCAGTCAAAGTTCCGAACGTGCGAGCAGACGTCCTTTTGTCGTCGTCACCGCCACCAGCACTCCGCTAGCTTGTATCAATATCGCATTGATCCGGACTCCGTTCACTTCCATATTCCGAGCGAGAACAAACATGGATCCGATGGCCCAAAACATCAGTCAGAACGTGATGCCGATCAAACAATGGACAATGTTGAGAAACCTGATGTCGATACAGATACAGATAACGGTCTGTTGAAATCTTTAACGGAGCGCATATTTGGAAAATCACCTCATGAAGACGATGCTAATCAAAACAAAAAAGACCCCTACGTAAGAGGCCCCCCACCAACGTTGACAGGTACTATGGTCAACACTGCCACAGAGACTTCCTCGGGCAAGAAAGAATACCTGAATTTTTCTGTCCATTGCATTTCGGATGGAATGGTGCGAATGCGAATCACAGAAGTCTATCGAAACAGAAACGATGATGACCACGGGAAAACACCCCACGATAAGGCACGAACTACCTACGACGAATTGGTCTTGACCACTGAAAACATGGAGCCGGCGGAGCACGTAAATTGGGTACGGCCTGGCGAGGATTACTTGGTGGAGCTACTCGGTAGCCAGGACGAGGCAAACCGATACATGGGATTGCGATATGGAGACCACCCGACAACGAAAGAAAAAAGTGGCATGCTCTTTTTGATGCGGCTGGATTCATTCGCTACTTATCTATACCGCGAGTCTGATTTGCAACAAGGACCAGTCATTGCGATGGGTGACAAGCACATGACGCACTTTGAAATCCGTCGCAATAAGAATGTGGTCGATGGTCCCGATAATGGCAATCTCGACGATATGGTGGCAGAAGAAAGCAGTGGTGATGCTGAGCAACCGGAAAAAGAAATCGTTGGTTACTGGGAAGATGGATTGGCAATTTATGCCGACGGAACACGAGAAGAACGAAAAGAACAAAAAGAAGCAACAGATCATCGTCAACTAAGCGAGCTAGAACTAGATAAGGAAGGGATGTGGGAAGAGAATTTTGGACCTCATACCGATTCTAAGCCTCATGGACCTATGAGTGTCGGTTCCGACATTACTTTTCCGGGATCCAAGTTCTTGTACGGGCTTCCTGAACACGCCTCGTCTACCGCATTAAAGCAAACCACGGGAAATAAGGCTGAGTACAAAAATCCGTACCGTCTTTACAACCTCGATGTCTTCGAATACGACCTTGATGTTCCCATGTCTTTGTACGGTGCTGTTCCTCTTATCGTCAGTCAGAGTGCGAAAACAGGAACCTCTGGAGTCTTTTGGTTCAACCCGACTGAAACTTTTGTGGACATCAACGACGATGAAAGTGGTAGCAAAACTTCACACTGGATGAGTGAAAGCGGAATAATTGATGTATTTTTCATTCCTGGCCCGACTCCTAAAGATTTGTATCGACAGTATGCAAAATTGACTGGTTTTACACCCCTTCCGCCGATATTCGGTCTTGGATATCATCAATGTCGCTGGAATTACAAGGACGAACAAGACGTCTACCAAGTCCATGATAAATTTGAGGAACTTGACTACCCATACGATGTATTGTGGCTTGACATTGAACACACAGACGGCAAGAGATATTTTACGTGGGACAATCATCTATTTCCTCATCCGAAGCCGATGCAAGAAAAGCTATGGTCGCAAGGGCGCCGTATGGTATGTTTATTTCATGAAAATTCTTTGAGCTATGATCTGTTGTGCCTAACCTCACATGATTGCTTCTTCTTTTTGTCCACTGTTAATTCGTTCATAATAGGTAACAATTGTTGATCCTCACGTAAAACGTGATAATGGGTACTACATTCACAAGGAAGCAACATCGAAGGGGCTTTACATCAAGGATAAAGATGGAAAGAACGACTTCGACGGATGGTGCTGGCCCGGTTCATCATCGTATCTTGATTTTACCAACGAAAAGGCTCGATCTTGGTGGGCAGATCAATTTTCATATGATCGATATCACGGTTCGACACCCTCTCTTTACACCTGGAACGATATGAATGAGCCCAGCGTTTTCAACGGACCAGAAGGTAATTACCGAAGTTCTGCCCACATACACTTTTGTTTTTCTTGAATTGGCGCCGTTAGTTTTGTGTGATACCATACTGTCGTTCACATTTGTATTTTTCTATTTGTTGTCTCTGTTCAAAGTTACAATGCAAAAAGACCTCCTGAACTTGAACGGGGATGAACATAGAGAATGGCATAATATATACGGTATGCTCTTCCAGCGTTCAACTATGGAAGGCTTAATTCGTCGAAATAAGGAAGAGAACACTAGACCTTTCGTTCTCAGCAGATCGTTTTTTGCTGGCAGTCAAAAATATGGCTCTATTTGGACGGGCGACAACGCGGCACAATGGTCGCACTTAGAGATCGCAGCACCCATGCTCCTCAGTCTTAACGTGGCCGCGCTATCCTTCGTTGGAGCCGACGTCGGCGGTTTCTTTGGCAATACCGATGCTGAACTTATGACCCGTTGGATGCAGGCAGGAGCATACCAGCCATTCTTCAGAGGACACGCCCACCACGATGCAAAGCGTAGGGAGCCGTGGTTGTTTGGAGATGAGACTATGATGCGTTTGCGAAAGGCTGCAATGGCCCGATATGCATTGCTACCTTTTTGGTACACTTTGTTTCACGAGGCCAGCGTGACAGGAATGCCAGTGATGAGAACAATGTGGATGAACTATCCACACATTGAATCATTGTATGCAATCGACGATCAATATTTGATTGGTTCGGATCTTTTGGTGAAACCAGTAACTGCTCCTCATGTTACCGAGTCGATCATTAAATTTCCTGGAGATGATATTTGGTACGACGCAGAGAGCCTAGTTATGGTGTCAAAGCAGGGAATGCAAGGAGCTGTTCAGGAGATTAAAGTTCCAAGTGACATCAATACTGTTCCTGTTTTCCAACGAGGAGGTTCTGTGATCCCTCGCAAGTTGAGGCTACGACGTAGCACACACACAATGACTCGCGATCCGTACACTCTTTATGTTGCCCTAGATAAAGACGGTCGCGCATCTGGTAGTTTGTATATGGACGACGAAAACACTTTCAACTACTCTACGAAGAATGAATTTGCTTCTGCAAATATCCTTGTTGAAATTAATGGAAGTCGTGGCCGTATACGCAATGCTCCTACGGTAGGTGACGGATGGAAAGGAACCTCGGAAGAGAGTAACAAAATGATTGAGAGGATAGTGGTTATGGGAGTTGAAACACACCCGTCAAGCGTAGACGAGGTCGGAGAGAGTCTCGGATTCACGCATGATAGCAATGCCCATGTCTTAGTTATTCGAAAGCCCGAGCTCTCTGCCTTGGTAGACTGGGAAGTAAACATAACATTTTAGTATGAATGAGATCCGAATTTCAGTGTCAACGAGACCAATTAATCACGAAGTCAGTCGCAAACAATTGATAAAACTGTCGCTCTCCATGTGAGCGCCCGTTAGCGTTTCACATTTACTAGATCATCATGGAAATTTTTCTAAAGTACGTACTACTTATGGTCAACAAAAATATTACATCTAACATTTACGGCACAAAAAACAAACACGGTAGCGATAAGGAAATCGACAAGAAAATCAAACATTTTTCTCTTTCGCTCGACTGCGCAAAGGTGAAATTCTGAAATAGTTGCAAAAGAACAGTGTCGAGAGGCCATGTTAACTCAGAAGATCCCCCTCTTCTGATTGCCATTCAATTTCTGTGGTCTTCTGACCGCAGACATTATTTAACAAAGTTTCTTCGTCAATAACTTCCTTCAATCGATTTATTTCTTTTTCCAATTCTTTCACTCGGTTCTTCCAACACGTTATCTCTAAATCTTTTTGTCTCAACTCCCGCTCGATACGTGCGATATAATCATTACTTTTTGTTGGATTGACACCCTTACTTGTTGGGATTACATCACGATCCCTACGAGAAGCAATCATATAACCTTCTTCAAACGGTCGTAGTTCTGGAGGCACAAACATAACATCAATTATGTCATTCATCCTGCTTTCAACAGTGGTTGTCCACGACGAAGACCTTTCCATACTCATTTTCTTCATTTCAGAAGATCCGTTTCGAAATGATTGTAATCGCTGCCTTAGGGTCCGTGAACTAGATTTACTCTCAGGAGACAATGAGCTTCCAAAGCCTTCGATCCTGCCGTTGAGCCTTTTTCTGCCATCTGAGTCGATGTCAGCATAATCGTCTTCCTTACCATTGTCGCAGAATCCTGATCTCATTGACTGACTGCGAGAAACAGAAGATTGCGAAAACTTCGAACTATGATCTTTCTTGTCAAAAAATGACATCGTTGAAGCGCATCGCCTATCAAGCGCAGGCCTACCGGTAGTAGAAATTGGTGCTGGGACTGAATCATCGATTTCACTCTCTAAACTAGAATCGTCCGAATTGTCATTTGAGTTGAAAGAGGTGCACTCTAGTGGACCCAATAAAAGATCAACATGGTTGTGTTTTCTAACGACTGAGCCATCTTCAGAGCTACTTTCAGAGCTGCTGTCAGAGCGGCTCTCGGAGCAATCACTGGAACTGCTCTCAGAGCTCCTTGTCGAGCTGTCGCAATTTAACGATGACTCGCCGTTCAAACTTGCCATGACTGAAGTTGGCGAGATAGCTGCGTTCAGTACCTTATGATTCTTGGTTGGAACATCTGTTAGGATCAAAAGATTATCCTCTTCGATTGCTTCAAGATTTTCCTCCGTATCCTCTTCTTCGTCACTTCCGTCATCGTTGTAATCACTAGTACTGCACTTGATCTCATTGTCTGTTTTGTATTGGTACACAAGATCGCTAGTAGAAATATCTCCTCCTCCCAGTAAACCTTCATCGTCGCCAAAACCCGAGGGCATCAGAGCCTCTGATTCCACGCCTTCATCTAGAGTTTGACCCCTTCTCCAGAAGGCCAGTTTTCGCCAGCGACCCCTCTGTCTTTCATTTTGGATAGGTCTTTGATTTTTTAATCCTTCATCTTCCCTCTCGTCTCTATCACTGTTGTTCTGTTCCGAGATCAACGAAATTCTTTGATCCATATTTTCTTTTTCCTCCTTTACTTTCATAATTTTGAGTTCGCCAGAAAAAAACTGCTTTGCATTTCTATCTACTGCGATGGAATACTTTGTACCATTTATCCCAAATGTTCAAATTGTGTTCACCTTCAAGCTTCACTGCACTGGATTTTGAAGATTGTGTAACAGGTTGCTTTTGTCAAATTGATCCAATATGTGGTTCGATGCGTTGCGCATTCTGTATTCAGTATCAGTGTGAACGGTCCATACCGTACCAGCTACCGTCATCTCTACCTGCGCAAGATGCGCAAAACTGGAGTGTAATGCTATCGAGTGTCGAGTGAAGGTACCGGCCGGTACGGTATGATACGGGCATACACGTATCGGTAGAAGCAGCAGACAGAAAGAGCATTCAATTGTAAAATACAGTAATTATGAATATTTCCAATGATTCATCTCGTAAAAAACATAAGCTTATGGTATTTCCTAACAAAAAAGGTAATATCGTCAGGCAGGGACTATTATTACAACACACAAAAAACATTCTTCAGAATGACTAAAGATGCGTACCATACTCAATTACGGTAGGCTATCCTAAAGGTATGGTATGTTCTTCAGACTTGAAACTACAGGGTCAATAGTATGCGCCTGGAAAATGACTAGAATGACCCAAACCAGTAACAGTACACGGGTGTTCATATTGGACGAAAAGGGGAGCGAATCCGGTTTTGGGATTTAATTTAGAGTTAGGGATAATACTAAAATTCAATAGGAATCAAGCAATCTGATTGGCTGATAATATGGATCGAGATTTTAGTCACGTGTCAAAAGAGCAATTTTTTGTTTTGACTAGTTTGATTTAATCTTAGAATTTCATTCCCACAATTGTTTTGACTAGTTTGAATAGACTGTAAGTTTTTTGATGATTCTGATCAATATTATTAGCCAATCATATTGCTTGATTTGTACTGAATTATCGTATTAACCCTCACTCTAAATTAATGCCCAAAACCAGATTTGCTCCCCACATGAACACCTCCTGTGAGCGAGTAGTAGACGTACTTCTGACTTTGTACGTACAATTACACCAGTAGTAGATAAGTGCTACCTCCATCCAGATATAATAGTACACTTTGCACTACTCTATTTTTTCAGAAATAATTGCCCAGTATCTTGATTGCTATTCTAGTACAAACTCATGTGAAGAATACTAGTGTAGAAATATCAAAAACACACTTTTTGCAATGGGGAACAAGCAAAACACAAAACAGGCAACAACAACACCAGCACCATGAGGACCAGAAGCAACAAGTCAACCATGCCTCCAGCAGAGAAACCTCCTGCAAAGAAGAAGAAGAAGGACGACAGCAGCTTCAACTGTGGCACATGGCCAGAATGTAGGGAGAGCTCGAGAGAAATCTTTAAGTACAGCCAGCAAAAAGGAACAAGCTTTTCTCTTCTCAGCAAGCAAGAGATCCAAACTGGAAGGGCATTGGTACTGAGGTAACTTGGTCACAAGAAAATTCTCAGCAGCAATGACAACAACTGCTACCACAGCAGCAACAACAATCCCACCAGATCAAAGAGGGGGAGACAAAATCCAGTTAACACCAGATGAAGCTGCAACAAAAACTAAACCAAGAAGAGTATCACTTGATCAAGAAGACAACAAGATAACACCAGCAGTAAATCAAAGACCACAGATCTGAAATCCGTACACAAACAACAAGAAGCAAATGAGTCGTCCTATCAAAAGGAACAAACAAGAACAAGAATATCACCAAGAAGAAGGCACCAGCAAATAAGCTGCAACAGCAGCAACAACAAAGAAGAAAACAGTTGCACCAGCAGCTGGTGTCACCACTGTTGTTGAATGCCCTACTGAATCAGAAGACAACAAAGCTAAAAAGTTCAAATACACAAAGAAGCTAAATAACAACCCAATTGCCTTAAACACATTGGGGAGTGACGATGAGTATGTCACTGCTGAATCAAACAGCAATGGGGGGTATGCAACAAAAATAAAAGGATGCATTGCAAGATTTGTGAAGACCATACTCAATGCTACAAATCCAGCTACTAACAAACCTGGAGACAAAGTCATATATGAGATGTTCACCAAGAAGGTTCCTATAAATGATGGATTAACTGAAGCTTACTTATTCTACTAGAGTGCCAGAGGCAAACCAGATGCTCTAAAGAAGACACTTATGAATCAAGCCCACCCCTGGATATCAATACCCATTGGGAGTATGTTTGGGTGCTGTATTCTGTGTTTCATAAGAAGGAGATTGAGATCAATGAAGACTTCAAAGGCAAGGGGTCATTCCTTAGTGTTGTCAAGCTTGACTTCAACAAGAAGAGAGCCACAGATCCAACACTAGGAACCACCAAAAGGACCAAGGCTAATGTGATGAGTTTGGGGAGTCAAAGTTTGGAAGCTTGCTTGAAACCAATATATAAAAGCCTTACAAAGACATGCAATACCTCCTCAAGATAATGACCATGGAGCTGGTTGATAGTTTGGCCTCAAGGGAAGGGATGATATTGTCTTTCTTGAATGGAACTTTCTGAAACTTGGTCAATTCCCCCTTGCAACTTGGAGGGTGATAGATAAATCAAAATTTCTCCAGGGGGAGGCTTTGACAAGGGGAACCAGCTCAGCTTGGTGAGCAATCCAACCGTGAGCAAGATGTTCCCAATGGTAGTTCAGGACAAGGCCAATCTGTATTGTATTGTGAAGCTCATCAACTTCTATTGCACGCGATGTCATCCAGATCAACAGAGGTTCCTTTGCTATGTGAAAGACAACAGATCCAAGGATGATCCATATTACTTCAAGGATGATCCATATTACTTCAAGACAGGGATGCCAGTGGGACAGCAGGATACAGTAAGGAAATATCCTCAGCAGCTGGATACAAGGATGCCAACAAGTTAACTCCTCATGATAATAGACATCGATGCTGTACTGTGTTAGCATCTGATGTGAACTTCACAAAAAGTGTTTGCGGGATTTGGTCGCAACCCCACACGTGTAGTTTTTGTGAGGCCACTTAACATGGTGAAGTTATGATTATCAAGCTTACTGACGACCCCCTGTTTGTGATTATTTTTACGTTGCAATGCGTATTCACTCTGCGCACCAAAATTATTCTGCCAATATTCAACCCATAATTGGTCATCCTCCACTCCATATTTTTGCTTTGGGGGGTTGTGATACACAACCTCAACTGTTGCAATGACAGTAACCTCGGACCACGACTCTTGGAGGGAAAATGCAAGATGTACACACGTAAATAGTATTACTCTGAAATAAACTCGTTGTAATCACTATTGTGCTACAATGATTCCCTTTTCTATTGTCGAATTTTTGTTATGCCTGTGGCAATCCCCAGCTTTCGGATGAGAAATTACACCACTATTTGTGTTACTACTATGTTTGTCAAATGAATTCTACGAACACTTTTATGGATTACTAAACTTGTTCCACAACACTCCCCATTGTTCCAGTGATTAAATCGTCCCTGGTACACTGTACTGTTGTATCAGTTAGGTGTCTGAATCGTTCACAAACATAAATGTTGTCCATCATGGTAACGTCAACCCTTGCTTCCAAGTTTGTTGGTAGTACAGCTCTACCATTCTTCCTTCTACATTCTTCCCTGAAACAGATGTACCCATAAGGGATATAATCCAGGACTGGTTTGCGCAGATGAATAGTTTGTTGAAGGTTTTGGTATCAGTTGTGGGTTTTGGTTTCCGTTTTGATTGGGGTTTCTGTTTTAATCCATTCAAGAGTAAAAAGAATACTAAATATTTGTACTTAGTGCTTGCGTAGAGAAAAAAACAGTACCATGATGGGGAGTTGTTACTACTGACAAATGGTTGAGCAACGGAAAAATCTGGTTGTTCATCAAACAGACATGGGTGCCTGTCACAGTGTAACAACCCCTCACAACCTTTCTCAAATGACAACATTATGCTCCCAACCTCACAGAATAACTGTCGACCAAAAACGCGACCATCAACACGTGAATCGGAGGGGGATGGGGTGGAAAAAAAAGGGGGGGTTCCAAATACAAAATAAAGGGACGCTAGGGCACGTGATAGGTTGCGATCACTTTTTGTGACGAATGTTCCTGAGAAGCTCAAGATAAATCATCTCAGGTATGAAAGTGCCAAGTCATCTCAAGTATACACCAACCATGCAATCTCAAGGGCTCATCAACGAGTGCACACTTCTATACATTCTGGTTTTAATTACAGCATGAACAAAGGACACTAAGCAGAAACCCCCTGCCTTTGTCTACCATCCACATGAGGAATCTTGCTCCAACATCAAACCAAATTGTTCAGCAGCAGTCAGACAACAAGACAGACAAGACAAAGCTCTCTTCCTCCCCAGGAACTAAGTTACAAATGGAACTTCTTGCAGAACTGAAGAAAGCATCAGCAAGAAGAAAAGCTGAAGCTGTTGAGTCCTCCCTTGCTGATACTAGCAAGAAATATCAACTCAACCTTGCAAATGAACTTGATGAAGCAAAGAAGACCATTTTGGATCTTAACAACAAGATTGCAACAATCATCAATAAGTTGCAGGAGAAGAAACTCACATTTAGCATTCATGAGGGCAAAGATGAGTACAAGCAGAAGGAGCTTGAATGGGAGAAAGAAAAGACTGCTTCCCTTGAAAAGAAACTTGAGTCTGCAGCAAACAAGCTTAAGCTTCAACAGCAGCTAATTGTGACATTTCAACAGTTGACATTGCACCAGCAATAGCCACAGCGTCAATTAATGTGCCTTATTATGTAAGCAATACAATTGCAGCAAGCTAAGGAGCAGTTTATGTCACTTGTTGCTGTTTAGATTTGCTGAAGAGCTTGCTGCTGCTGGGGAGGAGTGAGTAGCTTCCAGCAAACTATCAGTGKCATAACAAATAGTAGCATGAAAGAATAATATATTGATATGTAATCATTGCTGTATAAAAAAGTAATGATCAATAGATTTGATTTGATGCTGCCACAGTCAAATACTTAACAAAAATATTTGTGGGAGGTCCCCTACAAGCCAAGCGCAATAAGAATGAAAGGCTGAACCATAAGTACAAGTATTTACTGATTTAAGGCTTGGATTTGCTCCCAAAATAAGAGGCTACATATAATTTGCAGTAGAATAATGTACTAGAAAAAAATCAGATTTTCGCAAATTTTAGCACTATCTCGTAGGATCCTACAGCAATTTTGTAACAGAAACATGAAATCAGTCCAGTCTTTCATCAAAATAGAAGCAGCAGCAACAACCAGGGAGGGACGGGATAGGAAAAAGAGTCCAGTCCCCTATATCACAGAGGCAGTGCTTGTAGTTCATTCTTTGCAGCATCCAAATAGGGATCAGGGAGGGAAAAGAGCCCATTCCCCTATTATGTAGACAGTGCTTCTTGTAGTTTGTTTGCAGCTGCCAGAGAGCCCATTCCCCTATATCAGAGGAGGCTGTGCCTGTAGTTAATTTGCTAAATCCATTGAGGGCTTTTAATTTCAATTGCATCATCATTTTTCTGAAGTACATGCACCTCAACAAGCTGGTTACAAAGCATGCAGACTGAATTTTGTAACCAGAGCTTGTAACCAGAGCTTGTTGTAACCAGAGTTTGTATAATTTTCAAAACAAATTTTTTCAAACGCATGAAATTACACTTCGGTTATGAAAATTATCACCTAGAATTCCTACTGATTCCTACGTACATTCCTACTTGAACAGCACCTTCGAGCATCCAAACACCATGGTGACATCCCCTTTGGAAGGGGAAAATCCACCTCCCTGGCTCCATTCAAGCAACCAAGCAAACTAACCAAGACTATCCCAAGTATACCAACCTCTCCCAGTTGGCTGCAGTTTGCCCCAGCTGGATCCATCTCCAGTTCTCAAAGACCAGAAATACCAGTGTTTTCCGGTCACAACATTGTTGTTGTTGTTTCTGGCATCCGTGCCGGAGAGCAATAACAACACCCCCAGCCCCAGTATCCCACCAAGACCTAGGGACGAACAAAGCCTGGAGTATATACTACATCATACTCAGTTTTAAAGCAGAATCCAGCATCTCCATGCAGTTCCAGTATTTTACTGACCCGGAAGAAGATTCCGGTCAGGTTGCTGTTGCTTCCGACATTTGTGCCGGTGAGCACCAAGAACATCAACCCCAGCCCCAGTATTCAATCCTATTGAGGAATCAAACCTGGAGTATATGCTACACACATACTCTAAAGACGATTCCCCCAACATCCCCATGCAGTTCCAGTAACAGTTCCAGTATTTTACGGACCGGACGAAGATTCCGGTCACGACGTTGTTGTTGTTGTTTCCGGCATCCGTGCCGGACAACAACAACACCAACCCAAGCCCCATTATTCAATCCTATTGAGGAATCAAGCCTGGAGTATATGCTACATATATACTCTAAAAAGAAGATTCCCCCAGCATCTCCATGCAGTTCCAGTTTTTTACGGACCGGAAGAAGATTCCGGTCACGACGTTGTTGTTGTTGTTGTTTTTGGCATCCGTGCCAGACAACAACAACAACACCAACCCCAGCCCCATTATTCAGTCCTATTGAGGAATCAAGCCTGGAGTATATGCTACACACATACTCCTCTAAAAAGACGATTCCCCCAGCATCTCCATGCAGTTCCAGTTCTAGTATCAGTTGACCGGAAGCAGATTCCGGTCACAATGTTGTTGTTGTTGTTTCTGGCATCCGGGCCGAACACCAACCCCAGCCCCCATATTCAACCAAGACCTAGTGAAGAACACAGCCTGGAGTATATGCTACATCACACTCAATTTTACAGAAGATTGCCCAGCATCTCCATGAAGTTCCAGTATTGTACGCACCGGAAGAAGATTCTGGTCACAATGTTGTTGTTGTTGTTGTTATTTCTGGCATCCGTGCCGGACAACAACAACACCAACCCCAGCCCCAGTATTCAATCCTACTGAGGAATCAAGCCTGGAGTATATACTACATACATAGTACTCCAAAGAAGATTCCGCTGGATCTATCCCCAGTTCTCAAGGACCGGAAGCACCAGTGGCTTCTGATCACGATTGTTGTTGGATTCGACATTCGTGCCGGAATGCAACAACACCAACCCCAGCCCCCAGTATTCAATCCCAACCTATTTTGAAGAACAATGCTTGGAGTATATGCTATATCATACTCAATTTTAAAGACAATTCCCCAGCATCTCCTTGCAGTTCCTTTTCCAGTATTTTACGGACTGGAAGAGTTTTCCAGTCAGGTTGTTGTTGGTTCTGACATTCGTGCCGGAATATAATAACAACAACCCCACCCCAGCCGGTATTATTTCTCCAGCTGTGAGCAGTTGCCTCAGCTGGATCCATCCCCAGTTCTCAAGGACCGGAAGCACCAGCAGTGTTTTGCAACAGCAGTGTTTTCTGGTCACGATTGTTGTTGGTTCCGACATTCGTGCCAGAATGCAACAACACCAACCCCAGCCCCCAGTTTTCAACCAAGACCTTTCCTATGAAGAACAACGCCTGGAGTATATGYTACATCATACTCAGTTTCGAAAGAAGATTCCCTAGCATCTCCATGCAGTTCCAGTTTTTATGGACCAGAAGAGCTTTCCGGTCAGGTTGTTGTTGGTTCCAACATTTGTGCCGGAACACAACTACACCAACCCCAGCAGTTCCTCCAGCTGAGTGCTTTGCCCCAGGTGGATCCATCCCCAGTTCTCAAGGACCAGAAGCACCAGCAGTTTTGCAACAGCAGTGTTTTCCAGTCACGATTGTTGTTGGTTCCAACATTCGTGCCGGAACGCAACAACGCCAACCCCAGTTATTCCAGCTGCTTTGCCTCAGCTGGATCCATCCCCAGTTCTCAAGGACTGGAAGCCCCCGTGCTTCCAGTCACGATGGTTGTTGTTCCTGTCCTATGTGGTAGACAGGATCAGCAACACCCACAAGTTTATTTTACCCCCAGGACTAGCGGTGACAGAAGAATTGATTTATTTGTTCCAGTGTCTTCTTCAAGAAGACAATACTCAAAGAGCTGCTCCTTTGGGCAGGCTCAGCTGTAATTTGGTGAAAGAAGTACAGCGTTTCCTTTTTTCTTTTTCTTTTTGACTTTTCTTTTTTCTGATTTTTTCTTTTTGACTACAAGTGTCCTCGACCACTGTTACACGACTTGCCTTCATTGGCTTGGCAGTGTGCTTGACACCCATTTTGCTGATCACTGCGCCTGGGAACTTGCCTATAGGTTGGGGCTTGAGCACCCCCAACCTACGGGCTTGGCAGTGACCTTTGAAATGACAATGGCATGGTTCTCATCCATCCAAACTGTGAACCAACTGCTTTTATGTCCTCTGAGTTCAGCCTTGGGCCGTCACTGGCCTATCAGTTTGCATAACACTTGGTCGCGTCTCCACAAAAGCTCCTCGGAGGGAGGCGCCACCCMTTGGAGCAGCTAGAAGCATTCTTTCTAACAAAAGCTATGGTTCTGGCCATCCAAGTGCCTCTTCTAGTTCATGAGATTAAATATAATATTAAGATTTCTTTTAACCAGAGTTTGTAACCAGAGCTTGTAACCAGAGCTTGCTGTAACCAATGCTTCCATGCAGATACTACTAGGCCCTTCTTTTCTCCATGATACTGCTAGTAGTACTACTAGTAGTAGTATCAATAGAATTACTAGTAGTACTACTCCTACTACTGTTACTAGCAGTAGTACTAGTAGTACTAGAGTACTAGAAGAAGTCCTCTTGTGGTTAAAAAAATGATTGGTCCTCTGATTATCAACAAAAAAGTGCACAGGGTGCTTGGGATCATACAAATACACCTCAATAGTAGGAGGTACCACAAAGAAACTGTTAACTGTTTTTTTCCTTGACAAAAAACTTCTATCTAGTAGTAGTATCATACAGCACAAAGCAGAAAATTGATTGGGACCTAAGAAGTACTACAAGAAACTCACTGCATCAGCAGTACTATTGTATCAGCAGCTCCTCCATACCATCTATGTCCCCCATATTAGCATCCTCCATGATATTAGTGCCCTCTGCTGTAGTAGTATGACCAGCATCCTATGTATATATATAGTATATATATCTTCTGGGATCATAAGTTTGCCTCTAAAGTTATCAAGACAACTTAAATTGAACCATATGGTGCTGTGATCTAGTCTATCTACTATGCCATTGTTGGCTTTGCTACTAGTAGAAGAAGCCAGGATTTTTTGGTGGTGTATACTACTAGCTAAGTTACTACATTGGGGAAATTCTGAAATGAAGTTTCCAATATACAGAAAATCCATCCTTCAGCAGACCAATAAAATGGCACCCTGGAAGAACCAGCATAACATGGTGTACTTAACTGCTAGTTTGAAAGTTCTGGATGCTTCCATGCCTTTGGATTTGCCTGAAGAGGAATCCTTGTTGCTGAATTTGATGTACATGTTCTTATATTTACTGCATTCCAAAAATTCTAAATATTTTGTTGTTGGCAGGAAGGCCATGCTGCTGACTCCTCTAAAATGATTTTGAGTCCAAATCATCTCAAACAAAAATTCAAAAGTGCACAGTCACTGCATACTCATACGATACTTAAGGTGATCACACTCTTGGTTTTGACAGCAGAAGCTCCATTGGTAATGTAGAATAATTATGTTTTTTGCCTACAAGTAGAGTAAAGTGACAAAAACAGGTTGAGCTCCAATAGCAAACTAAAAAAGTGACAGCTACATCATACTACTGCATTAGATTTGTTGGGGGTAGTTGGGTGATGAGTTTCTATTATTCTTACAATGGTCATTTTCAGGGTGAAATGAATCAAAGTATGTTGTGTATATTTTTATCAATGATCTGGTAGAGATGCAATATCTTACAGACAAAACTGTCAATTGGAACCCTTCTGAAATTAATTGATAGCTGATGCAAGCAAGCTCGCAATTCAGCTTCTTTATCTAGGCAGATCGTAAGCTAAGGCAAAACAGCGTGATTGTAATGTGAACACTAGTATTGACTTCATTACCAAAAAGTGAATATCTTTAGGCCTTACCAATGGAGAGAAACATCTTTGTTGCATCGAACGATCGAACAAGTTGGAAAATGCGGATGCACTGAGATGTGTGCTCTTCTGGTTGTAACACCATGGGAACAAGTCACGCTCAACATAGCCATTTCGACTCGTCTCCCATTTTTCTTGGATACGAAAAATTCTTCTAATAATTAATGAAACTTGAAATTGCATAGAATTTTGTAGTAAGAGATCATGACTGCGTAGCCTGCAACTTACAATGCTAGTATTCAGTGGCAGTAGAACTGAAAAGGCCCAACTGTGTTCTCAGTTCCTGAGAGAGCTCATCCCATTCAAAATCTTTTCCGAGGTATTCCGAAAACGAATCCATTTCCTTGATTTGGAGGATCTATTGCAAGCAACAGTGTCGTTCGTTGACCATGATCAACAGAAGGAGAGAATTGTAATTACTGTTAGTACGTATACAGAGCGTTCTGAATGGAGGCATTGTATGTGACCAGATATTACAAAGGAGTAACGGAGCGCACCTTGTTCGGTTGACTTACATTCTTGTTTTGATCAGAAACGACAGACTGGACAACTTGATTTCTATGTCTCGACATTGATTCGCAGTCTTGCCTTAGTTGCCCGATTGATATTTCGAGAGCTGTCAAACGATGAATCAATTTCATGGGGTTTGGGACACTGAGGTCATTCCTAGTGGTATCGCCGGAGGACTCGTCATTTATCTCCCTGAAGGCACGTTCAAGTTTCCGAGAGGATAATAATATATTTTGTTCAGCTTTGAACAGCTGCGAAGTCCATGGTCTTTTCTGATTCAAAGTTTCGTTGTTGGTGCCTCTCATTGTACTTCCTCTCATAATTTCATGCCTATTTGCCTAATCCGTGGTATTGCAGTCGGTTCTTGGTTCATTTTTGACTGCAAGTTGTGGAGGTGCTGGTAGTAAGCTGATAGGCCGTTTGGGCCTTGTTTTCTTTCCACCGACACACTAGCGTTCGATGCGGAAGTCCGGTACCGGTAGTGTTTTTAAATAAATTTATCCTCGTGTTCTTTGAAAACCGCTCTGCCTCTCCGGCACGAGTAAATGAGTCCGTCGTACGAGTTCGCACGACCGTAACATACATACGGTACTACCGTAGCGTATGTGCAACATATTCGTAGGGTACTACTTAGTACGTCTAGTGTCTGGTTCATACTAAAAACTTACTCTACTTATTATTTTTTCGTACAGTACTTCTAGTACAGTAACGATCGGTACGGTAGTCGCGCACGCACATTCTCCGAGAAATTAAGGTCGGGAGACAACAGAATGATAAATTTATGCGAATGCCAGCCGCTTCCTGCACTTCCCTACCGGTATGGTTTTTGTCTTGTCCAGGTTACCTTGTTCAAAGAAATATGAAAATTGCGACTCAAAAGTTGAGTAGAATTCGAAACGGAGACGACACGAAATCACAACGAGAGATCGAACAATCTATACTCTGCAGCATCCCCAAACGCAAGAGAGTCCGAATTGAACAGCACGGTCCAAACCAGCGAACCTTTTGACCAAACAGATATTGCTGCAGTCAACAACAGGGAATCTACGAGAGAAAAAATGTCTGTGACAGCGACTGATCTCGGAAGTGATACTGACGCTTATGTCTCTAATCGCAGCAGCGTCGAAGATTTAGCGACCTCTCCCGTGTCAACAAGGTTTGAGAGCATATGGTTGTCAAGTCCAGAACAGGGCCCATCCGAAAGAAGTTTCGTCGATGGACCCGACAATAACTACTTAGAGGAAAACGATGCTCGATTTATTGTACCACCACCGAAATTCAGCGACCCATACCCAGATGAATTTCAAAATTCTGCCCCGAGCATTCCTGCCATTCCAAACCGCCGCCAAGGAAGTCCAGTGGACATTGATAATGAGGGGAATAATGGTACGGGGAGCACGGACGATATTGTCCGGGAAAAAATAGATGACGGTACTGACTTAAACTCTTCAAAGGATTCGAAACCTATATTTGAAGACAAGAGAGACGGAAAGAGAAGTCAACAGGGACAAAACAATAACGTCAAAATAACTCACAGAGTACGCCGTCGCTCTAGACATCGTCGGAAACAACAGATATTATCTGAAACAACGTGCACTGACGATGAAACATCAATAGAGAACTATGGGTTTGGTTGCGTGATGAACTCAAATACATTGCAGGAGCGATCACAGCAAGCATGGAAATCAAGGCAAAAGAAAAACTCTATCGCGCGCACGAAGCATGACAACGGACCAAATACTTCAGTTGGAGCTCCGAACCGAATTCATCACTTCGAAACCCAGGATCAATACGAATATCGAAGCAAAGACAAGGAAGATATGTCTTTGGATAGGAGCCTCAACTCAATGTACACTAAAACCTTGGAAAGCGAGGTAGAAGACATGATAAAGGATATTTTATTTATTGGAAGTCCGGATAAGAACAAACCCGGGAGGCGAAAATATCGACACAAACCTGACGTTAAGAGAAAAGCAAAGAAAAATGGTTTTCCAACAATAACCAAGGATGCAGGTGCACGGAGTAAAGCACGACTAGGTGTTCTCGATGAGACTAACATAGAAACCGGTGAAGATTATCCATCTTCAGCTTCCGAGTCGACCTCTGATGTCGCCAAGACGCGTCGTGGTTCTTCAAACGTTATAAATTCAACAAAGACAACTTCGGAATCACGACCAAAACATCAATCGCGACATATCAATGCTGGAGATGATAAGTCTTCCTTAGCATCAACTATATCCAGAGCCTCGTCTGTTGATAGCAACACCGTGGAAACTTTTTTGTCGGAAAAGGATACGATGGATGATCCCGTGAATGCAATAATTGGTTTGGTCGAAGGTGGTCTATCCATCATGTCATCAGCTATTGGATATGCACTTGAAAATTACACGCAAGAAGGGGATAAAGAAAGTGCAATAGATAAAAGTAAAAAAACTCAGGGTGATTATGATATTTTCGAGTCATGTGGCATTGCAATGGGTGATCAGAATATGATTACCGACGCTAGTGGTCAGAGAAGAATTGGAATGGGAGGCACGTCGTCTAAGAAAGATTTGACTGGATTTCCTGAAAATGCTAACTTGACAACTGCAAAGAATAAGTTGCTGGGATCAAAACATAGCGAAGAAAATCCTGATACTGACACGAATGCAGCTGAAGAACACGAAAGAAGTTTGATTGTTGGTACCCAAAATAAAGTGAACCGACGCCCGTTGGGGGTGGAAAGAAGCCCCGAGCTTCCTAAACTTGCGTTGCATGCTGCTCGGTCAGTTCATAGGCTTCAGGGTGTTGCGTACGACAATTCAATCCCGATCGATATGTATAAGGAAGTGAAGATATGTCCTGTGACGCTCAAGCTACCTCTAGGCAGTAAGTGCCTCTTCTTTATCGGTTTCCTTCCATACTATTTTATATTTTTTGAATTACCCATTTGCCTCCTTTTTGTATTCCTCTTTATTCAGTTATATTTCTTGAGAACGACGGTAAGTTTACAAAGATCCAGACGTTCCGATGTGTTGCTTTGACTCCAAATTTACTAACAGACTTTTTGAAAAACATTCCACATCTTGTATGAGATAGGAGGTTGTTTCGTGACAAAGGTTTCACCAGATGGTAGCGCAGCATTGAGTCGTCGAGTTGAACTTGGCGATCAATTAGCTTCAATCAATGGTATTAGTAGTATCAAGATGAAGGTTGATGACATTTGCGACGTGGTTCGGTATTCACCAAATCCAAGTGAAATCAAACTAATTTTTCTCCGGTACATAGGTCCTTTGAGACCATTGGCTAAGAATTCAAAAACAGAAAATAAAGCTTGCGAAATTGATGATGTGCGGCATTATATTATGAATACTGACCGCGAGCCGAGTTCTTCGCCAAATAAGAAAACATCGAGAACGGTGAAATCTCATGAGACTAAGAAACCAACCAAAAAAAAGGGTGGCTTTCGTTTGTTTGGACGGGGGAAAAACAATAGCGATGAAAAAGGTGTGAGGAGCAGAGGTAACGTGAACTAGGTCGTTGCATTCTAAATACATATCTGTATGGAAGAATTAAACTTACTACTGAATAGTGGAATGATTTGGTAAAACACGAAATGCTGATGATACCTCTACTACAGAATCAATTCCGCGAAAATTTGGGACATCAAGCCCTTCCGCCGTTGTTGTGAATAGAAACATATTTTTAAGTAAGGTATCCTTGCCTCAGTCTGATGAACAAAAGATTTTTTGAACGAAACGACTGTTCTACTTATCCACATGTTGTTCCATACTAGTATCTCTGACTATTCTGTGAATCCTAATTGATTAAATTTCTTGAAAATAAGGCGATTAGTCAAAACGCTGGCCTGAATTTCGTGCATGAAATTCCTGTGTCATTGACAATGTCTATTTTTATGGTGGTCTTCATTAGCGAAATGAGTCAGTACTAATATCGCAACCTCTGAAATGCTTCAATCTGTGTAACAAGAGTCTCCAAATACGGAGTAGGAACCCCCAATTTTCGAGCTTTTTGTACTGGTTTTGTGAAAAGATAGTGCACTTCAAGAGGACGACCTTCCACAAAGTCGATCATTGTTGACGTTCTGTAAGCTCCCATGTTATCACTCAGATCCATCATTTTCTTCTTATCCACATCACCAAGGAAAAACTCCTCTCCAAAGCCATTTGCTTCCAAATCGGCATTCGCTGCTGCAACTGTTTCGTCCATAATTTTGAATGCAAGGCGTCGCAATCCTGAATCATTCACAATTTTATCTACTGTGATTCCATTCATTGCAACTGATATCCCATTAAATGGCAGGTTCCATAAACATTTTCTCCATCGCCCTCCTAACAGTGATGGTTCGTAAGCAATATCTATCGAAGTCGGGGCCCATAGATCTCGAAATGCTTGCTGGTTATCTTCAGCTGTAAAGGATCTGCGAGACATTGCGACACCTCCACTGAGTAGTCCAGCATAGGAGTGTTCTATTTTACCAGGGCCTGTTCGATTTGAGCATACTAATGCCATTCCGCCGTACAAAGCGGCACAAAATTCTTCGCCGTTTCGTTCCTTGAGTAAGCGGACTAAGTCATCTTCGATAAGGCCGTTCATGATTGCAAGTACTCGAGTCCTCTTTGCGTCTAGTAAAGGATGGATCAAGCCTGGAATATCGTCGAGGGAGGAACTCTTTATGCACACAATAACCCAATCCACAGGACCGACGTCTTCCGGGTTCTCAAAGGCTCTTAAGTCCTCGGGTGAAATGAAAATATCCCCGTCGATAGAATTCACAGAGAATCCGTCGCGAGTGCTTACTTTGTAATTTTCGCCTCTCATATGGAACTTGACGTCGTATTTTCCAGATTCCCATAGTCTTGCTCCATAATAACCACCCACAGCCTATGCGATCGTAACCAATACATTTAGTAAAAAATCTCAGATGTGCACGGTGCAAAATCTCAACAATAGTACATATTGAGTGCACAGCATTCTCCAATTACGTACCCCTGCTCCAATTATGGCTACCGATTGTCTCTCCGAGCCCCCCTTCTCACCTATACCATTTTCGGTCAAAAACAATCGAGACAGAGAGGGAGATGAAGATAAAAATCGGAAGCTCTTCGTACTGGCTTTTAAAGACGAATGTTTACCAAATCGGTGAGGAGCCACTCTTTTTGAAATAGCACCGCGCCTGCTGGTCGATAAAGATGAACGGGAAATGGATCGAAAAGCAGTCGCCATCGTTATTGGGCTACCTAGTCCACCAAGAAAAAGAATGAGCAAGACTGAGCTTCGAAACGTCCTTCTCTTGCTCACCATCTCGCGACGAACCTGAGAGCTAAAAATATAGAATGATAAACCGCTAGATGCCGACGAAAAATATCCGATCAATCATCGATGCACCCGATGCTCGATACTACCGGTAATATCGAAGCGGTGCTTCGTGTTTGGAAAGGGGATTTTTAAGTGATGGATTTTTGATGCCAACAGCAGGGGAGTTGCTGTCGTATCAAGTAGCGGCACCTACCGGTACTACCTACCGTACAAGTATTACTGTAGTCTTGATGTGCGTGCAAAATGTACGTTGTTGTTGCTGATAACCTGCAAAATGTACGTGTGCTCTTTAGTGCCGTATAACTACGTGTTTACAATAAAGAGTGAGCTTATTCACTATCTACTCGTGATTTAGGCTCACAGTGCGTTCTCTCCCTTTTTCGTGCGTAAGTTTCACTTACAGTACCGTAAGATACGATCATCTTGTACCTGCAGTACCAGTAAGTACCGGTACGTTCCTTGGAACAACCAAATAAACATACGGTACAGTAAGCTGCTCCAGGAGCTTGAACGCCGTGGTACCGAAGACATAGAGGCCTGGTACGAGTTGTTCATTTTACATCCAAATCAAGGTTTTGAGTACGTACAAGTACCATACGAGGTACGAGTACGTACTGCCGGACGGTGCGTAAAAAAAATCATTTGAAATACAGCAGAACGGTACTTCTAATAGATACTTCTAATAATAATGATGATGACCGCAATGCACGTCAGACGAGGATTATGATTAAGACCTACAGGAAAAACAAGCATCATTGAATCTTTCCGATTCGACCGCCTCTTCAACGATTCGCATTATTCATAGCCCTCTAATCAAGGTAGGGTGCCAAAATTAAATGAAAGGAACAAAATCGTCATCTTGGCCTTCAGATTCGTTTTGTAGGCCTGTGAAGAACTTAATCGTGTTTTCGAGATGTTCAATAAAGCAATCAACATCACTGGGGTGCAAGCATGTGAGATAGAGAAAGATAATACTTCGGGTGAGTCGTGTCATACGATTGGCGTTGCGATAATTCTGTGTAAGTTTGAAACGAATGGAAATACATCCATAGTGTGTTTCACCTTGTCATTTGAACTCACTGTTTTGTATTGTATATGTACAGACTGGCTCGAGCGGAATGAGAGATTCCGCATGCTTGATGTAACGGTTGGCAACAGTGGTGACCTGCTCTTATTGCGACGCCCTCCATGTCCAAAAACGTACTGAGATCACTTGGATGAACACCATCTACGTAGAAGGCGCACAGGGCAGCCCGTTCAACACCTTTTGGGGGACCCAAAACTGTCACTCTATCAACTTCACTAAGCCGATCATACAAGTATGCCGCAATTTCATGTTCAAACGCCTCGACCTTATCCATTCCCACCGAGTTTAAATACCTGATAGCACTAGCCAAACCCACGACCTCGGCAATCGGAGGTGTCCCTGCTTCGAATCGAGCGGGAGCGGGAGCAAAAGTACACCCTTCCAAAGTTACTTGATCAATCATCTCTCCACCGCCCATGAATGGAGGCATGCTATTCAAAAGCTCCTCTTTTCCCCATAGAAAGCCAATGCCAGTAGGTCCACACATTTTATGGCCTGATGCCGCTAAAAAGTCCACACCTAGGCTCTGTACATCCACTTTCATATGAGGAAGAGATTGACAGGCATCCAACACAATAATAGCGTTTGGTGAAGCCTTTGCCCTCACCATAGCTACCATCTTTTTTACAGGGTTGATACAGGCCATAACGTTGGATACATGCTGGAAGCCAACAATTTTAGTGTTTTCATTCAACAACGTTTCCATATGGTCCAAATCTAGACAGCCTGTGTTCTCGAAATCAATCTTTACAAATCGTAAGACAGCACCGGTCTCTTGAGCAATTATTTGCCATGGCACCAAATTAGAATGATGCTCCATTTCGGTCAAAAGGATCTCATCGCCCTCCTTTAGTTTGATCGCACGACTGTACGAAGAGGCGACCAAATTGAGTGCTTCGGTAGCACCACTTGTAAAAACAATTTCGTTTCTAGAATTTGCGTTAATAAAGGATGCAACAGTATCTCGTCCATCTTCGAAAGCTGCAGTGGCCTTACGGCTTAACGTATGAGCACCACGATGGACATTTGAATTGGTGTGTTCGTAGTATTCCGCTGTATCTTGGATGACTTGCGCAGGCTTTTGAGAGGTGGCACCAGAATCCAAATATATAAGACGCTTCTTGTTGATCTTTCCAGTTTCGTCGCTGCTGTCGGTGTTGCCGTTTCCATTTGGTTCGATGCTGTTATCATCACCTATGGTAGTGGACGAAAGAATTTCAAAATCAGGGCGGCATCTTGCAGCAACGTCACCATTTTCGAACGTGAAATCTTCCCACCACTTCTTTTCGCTCCCATCTGCCTCTTTTTCGTTCGATGAGTCTAACTCAGGACTTTGAAGAACTTTTAGTCGCACCACGGATTCCGCAATGTGATTCGTGTGGATTATTCGCCCACTCCGCGACTCAGTACATTTGACAATGAATCCGTTCGAAGATAAAGCGGACAATACTGCTACGAATGAATAACACCCGAACAACAAATGCAGCTTGTTCGTCATAGTTATGCTCCAGGGATAGAATTGACGCTGTCAATTATTTTCCTTTGACGTATTTCAGTTCCTCCACAAAATTTAAGCATGATGTGAACATCTGTGATGTCGGCTGCAAAATCGTTTCCATTTTTTCGAAGCAAGGGTCGGCGTAGTACGAGTACGTACTGTAAGTGTACTTCGTAGAAGTTCAGTTCTTCTACGGTAGTATTGAAGAGTACGAAAAATTGGTGTTTTGGTACGAGCCGTACCGGTACAGTAAGGTACAGGATGAGAAGCTCCTCATTACAGTGCAGTACGTACGTAATACCTTCTACTGCCATTCATTCGTAGTAGGATGCCAACGTAGTTCTACAGAATGAAGTGCTAAGAAAATACAGTACGTACTCGTACGAGTACCGTACGCAAAGGGAGGGAGAAGAGCCAACCAACTCATTAGTCTGTGAAAAGAAGTACGAGTAAGTACGTACGGTAGTACGATACCTACGAGTACCTGTACGATTGCTACTCATTACTCATAGCCGTAATTCTTCATCTTCCTGGTAACCTACATACGTACGTACGTACTTACGATAGCTGAGGAACGAATACCGAATACCGTCGGGCGTCGGTTAGATTGGGCCGCCGCCCGGCCGCCCATCATCCGTTTTTGATCATTAGTGTACTGTATTTCTAATTGGCCCTAGTAAGCTATGATGCGTGAGTTATCTAAAAATCCGCAGGCTCTTGCTTTTTTGTAAAATGTTTCCAAGATTGAAATATTTTCAGTCATAAAATACGAGGGGATATTCCTGCTCCCTCTGGAATGGAAAGAAGGAAAAGGGGGAAATGAACTGCCCGCAGCAACGTCACAGTTGCATCCACCTCGTAAGATTTTTAAAAAATTGATGAAGATTGTACGGGTACGAAATGCATTACTTTCCATCTCCTCATGCTAACCGTCATCACAATTCTGGATGGTAGTACCTGTATTTCGATTCTGCTCATTACAATACAAACCTCTCGAGTGTCAAACTCATTCTACCTCGACGACCCCAGACATAAGAGGAACTTCGACACCATGGGCCCCAAAGAAATGTACTTGATTGTGTACAATCTAAGCTGTTGTGCCGGATGGTCGCTCATCCTGTTAGCTGCCATTCGATCCCTAGCCAACGGTGTACCGCAGGACGGGTTAAAGGAATCATTAGCTAATGTGTATCAAAATACCGACATGCCTTTTCAGGTCGTATCGTCTGCAGAACCTGTGGGAGACCTTCTTTTCTATACACAGTCGGCCGCGCTGCTTGAAATCTTTCATGCAGCAGTAGGATTGGTGAGGTCTCCGGTCGTGGTTACGGCCATGCAAGTCATGTCAAGAATCGTTGCCTTGGTAGCTGTCACGTATTCACCTGAAGCTCAAAGTAAGTGAAAGGACCTACATTGTAAATAGCATTGCATCCATAAGTCCTTGCTTTACAAGAAAAAACACAAGTGTATCTTACCTAATTTGTTCCTACTTCTTCTTGTGGACCTAAAACGTATTCTGGTTACAAAGGTCAATGGGGTGCTGGTGTCATGATTATTTCCTGGTCGTTAGTTGAAATCTTTCGCTACCTTTTCTACGCATTCGGCTTGGTTACGGGAGATTCAAACAAAAAGACCCCTTATCCCCTCTTTTGGCTGCGATACTCGCTGTTTGCCGTTTTGTACCCAACGGGGATTACAGGCGAACTGACTTGCTTCTTTAGCGCTGCATATGACCCCGCATTTCAGTCTACTTTCTCTGCAGATATCGCTATTTGGATTTACGCTCGCATTCTCCCATTGGTATACGTGTTCGGATCGCCTTTCATGATTATGAATATGGTAGGCAATCGTAAATCAGCCTTCAAAAAGCGATTTGCCAGACCTCCTCCACCGCCTCGTGGTATTGTTTTCCCCGTCGAAGAAGGCAAGAAATCGAGATCCTCTACACCTGTCAACAAAGAAATTTTGGCATCTGCGGTTGGCGCCGTTAATCCGAGCAAGGCTGAAAAAATCCGCTCTGCTAAGGGATACCGTTTCACATATGTTAAACATTTGACCGGACTCGTAGAGGAACAGTGCAAATCTCCAGAAGCATGTCTGAAGATCGCTCAAGCTGGACTTGACAAGGCCTACGATATTTTCGAGTTTGTTGCCCCCGACGGGTCTGCCGTAAGCGTCAGAGAAGCAATGAGCATGAAGAATACTGAGAAATTCTGCACTGGATTTATTAAGGGTGAGGGTGCAAAAGACACCACAATGATGGAAGTTCCTTACAAAGGAACAATTCTTAAAGGACAGTCGTTGAAAGATCAAGTAAAGAAATGGGTTGATTATGGTACCATTGAACCCAGTGCCGGGGAGGCAATTATTGGCTGTGTCGATAACCCGAATTGGTGTGACCTTTCGGATAAGTACTTTGTCTTGCTAGGTGCTGGATCGGCGATGGGGCCTCTTTTAGTCTTACTGGCTTTGGGCGCCAATGTAATTGCCGTGGATCTTGACAGGCCAAATATCTGGAAACGATTGATCGGACTTGCCAAGAAATCTCCAGGTACCATAACATTCCCTCTAAAGCAAGAGCAGTCGTCTTTGGATAGTGATGACGCATTGTATGCAGCTGCAGGATGTAATCTCTTCACGCATACTCCTATGATTCGAGACTGGCTTATGGATCTCTATCCAGGAAAGAGTTTCACAGTTGGAAGTTATGCTTACCTCAATGGCGCTTTGCACGTGCAAGTGTCACTTGCTATGGATGCAATTACCAGAGATCTTAGCGAGAAACGTCCGGGAACCAGCCTTGCTTACCTTTGTACGCCGACTGACTTGCATCTTGTACCAAAGGAAGCTTGGGATGCTAGTGTTTCGAACTTCAAGGAATACGGAAGTCGTCTTCTATGTAAGTTGAACGGGATATATTTTTCCTCTTCAATCGCACTGAACAAGGTCAGGCCTCTCATCTTGTTTTGCTTCTCATGTGTAAACAGGTATGTTCGTAAGGTTGCTTAGTTCGGGTAGATTGTTAAAGAAGAACGCCAAAGCTCCAGTTGCTGGAGAAGGAGGAGACTTTTACATGATCAACGGAGTTAGCGTCGCACAGGGGCCGAACTATATTCTTGCCAAGCGCATGCAGCACTGGCGTGCCGTTGTTGCAAGAAGCAAAGGCTGTATTGTGTCTTCAAACATTGCACCAGCTACTTCTACCGTATCTGTTACACAGAACAGAACATTTGCATGGGCCTATGAAGGCATGCCCTATTTTGAGCCCTATGAAATTTTCGCGCCCGAAACTTCGAACGCTGTCATGTCGGCAATTTTGTTCTCCGATCTCAACAGCCCGAAGAGCGTTGGAAATCCTAAAACTTCGTTGAACAATCCCAACCAGTTGTTCTCCCAAGGATCTTTCCACGGAGGTAACTGGCGTTGCGCGTACGAGGTGGATAGCATTGGTGAAACGAGCGTTCTTATTTACTTCGCCCGCATTGGTGCTCCGTACATCGCTGGATCCGCTGTAGTCTTAGCGGCTGTCGCATACAAAGTTCTAGGATATTGATTTTTCCATGATAGCGAAGCTTAATGCACCCAAAACAACATTATACATTGCTTAATGTTGAAGTTAAATTAAACAATTATCTTAACGTGAAGTCATTGTAAACAACACAAAATGTGAGATATTTCAGGAAGAACCATGTTGCTATCATTTTCATTGATTGCTGATAATGTACTCGTGGTAGTATCTGTCGTCACCTTGTTTCCTTGCTTGTCACGCATGAAAAAAAATCTCAATATCATGCTTAACCTCGTGAACTGGAAGAGGCACTATATGGCCAGAACCATAGCCTCAGGTATGAAGTATGCTCCTAGTTGCACCGAGGAGAGTGCTTCCCTCCAAGGAGTTTTGCTGTGTTTAAAATTATTGGGTCAATTTGGTCTGTAGTGAAGGGGAAGGTGTTACAAAAGGAGCTAAAGAAGTATCTGGCACTGCAGGCTGTCTGTGACGTTTCTTTTTGCAGTAGGAGTCAAAGACCTGCAAATCTTGTGTGACACTCTCCAGTGGCTGTTTACTATGAGGCAAAGATGGGAAGTTTAAGTAAGAGAGTGTGTGTTGGAGGTTGATGTGTGTGAGGCCTTGCAAACACTTGCAAGAATAGTCTTTTCATATACCCCATGGTAGTATGTAAGCAAGGAAGTAGAGCAGTAGATATGAATGTTTCCATATCTTCTCAGAATAAGTGGTCATGAGATGAACGCATCTGTGGTTTCATTCCAAACAGATTGTGGACTTTCATATCTGCCTGCTGCTGATGCTGTGCTTGCTTCTGAGAAAGAGTGTAGCCATGGAGGTCTTTATTTCTCTATTTCCACAATGAGATATAAGAAGTAAGAAAGAATTCTGCATGATAGCCCCCCAGCACAAGTGGGGAGTGAGACTTGGAATGAAGATCATTGTCAGTAATCCACTGGAATGAGATATGGCCAGCAAACAGGTGGTGCCATCCAATCTCACTCTGAAAATGAATAACTGGGTGAAGAGATAATGGATACTTCTCTGGGGAAACTGTGCCAGTGTCCAGCCATTCAGTAAGACAGCTAGCAAGAGTGTCAATGGCAATTGGTCAGAAGCCAAGGGTGGACATCCAGACTTCCAGGCAATATCAGCAAGGACACGTAATGGCCACTGGTTCTTGTCTGCCAGGTATGTGTGATATTGGGTGATCAAACAAGAGTCAGTGAGAGCTCTCTTACATTGGCTGGTTAGTACTGAATGAGATTGGATCTGAAGGACCACTGGACATGAATAATAAAACTGGTGTGATGAAATTAGGCATTGTCATCTGAGCTTGAAAGGCGCCAGCATAACCATCAGTGTCTACATTCAGCTGAGCTGTCAGAGGAAGTTGATCAAAATCAGTGGTGCCATCTTGGTGGCCTTTTACCCAAGAAAAAGAGAAAGTGATGGATGGAGTCTGAATGGTTTGAAAGATCTGTTCAATCAAGTCAAAGTCTGGTGCCATGGTGGCATTTGCATACACTTATATGTATTCACTTCTGGATTGGATTCTAGTGATGAGGTCCTTGCTGTCACTGATGAAAGTAACATGTGTTGTGCAGCTTGTTGTGGCACTAGAAGATGAAGATGAACTGGATGTGCTTGTTGCATCAGATGAGTGCAAAGATGAAAGATGGTGATCATCATGTTGAAGGTGCAAATCATTCAATTCTCTGATCAAATATTGAAAATGTTCCTTTTCATTCCCAAAACTGGAATGATTCAAAGTTTTCCTGCAAGTCTGAGAAGACAGTGGAGATGTGAATGGAAGATTGTTCTCATTAAGTTGAGACCTTGATTGTATTCCATATTTGGAGTGTAAACAAGGTTTCAGGGCATGGTTCTGTTGGTGAAGGTGCAAAGCAAGCAGAGTGACAAAAAGACTACCTGATTATAAGCTGGTGGCTTCAGGGCAAAGAGAACTTTCAATGCCATAGCATGGGCCATATGCATATGCAACCCTATCCCCAGCTGTAGTAGCCAGAGACCATCCAAAGGATATGTGGCCATCTTTACAGGATCCATCTGAAACCATGAGAAGAATTTTCCCTGAAGCAAGCACACCCAATGTTTGTGAGAAGCTAGTCTCAGACTGGACATGCTTGAGGATTTTGAGTTGCCATGGATCTGTGCAGTGTAGAAGAGCAGGTTATGTGCTGGGTATTTGATGTAGGGTCCTGAAGCCATTCAGAAGTAGGCGGACACTGGCTGGATCATATTGAAAACATTCAGTTTTGGTTGTCCAAGTAAAAACAGGGACATGTTTGCCAGGGGGGGACTCAGGGGCGTCCAATTTGAGTTAGAACAACAGGATGGGACAGCCATTGGCCTGGACGCGGTGAAGTCCAAATGCAATTATTATTAGACAGATAGGCACTCCACACACCATGGGTAGCATGAGGAGGATGCCAATTGTCAAGCTGATAAGCTGTGGTCAGAATCCTGTTAGTGATAGGGCCATTGGAAATACTGTGAAGGAGTTTATTAAAAACATTCCAGCTTCTTCTGTTAGGATTGGGCTGATATGGATATGTATTGGAAGGATTGTAGAGTTCCAAACATTGATAGGAGAAAAGACTGGGACACAGTGTGTTTGTACCAGGAAGACACAATTCACTGAGCCATTGAACCTTGAGATACATGCAAACTGAATTTATCTGGTGGAGTATTTGCTTTTGAAATTTTGAGTACATTCTCAGGGATTCTTGCAAGTTCAAGGTCCATAATGGTGTTATCACCATACCTGAGCAATAGCACCAACCCTGTGTTGTCAACAGTGATGGTGCCCTTTATAGTAGTGGTCAGATATCTTGGAACACAATGCAAAAATCTGCTGGGGATATATGGGATTGCAATGGAGGGAAATTCAAGAATAGGTTTGGAGAGACCTGAAATTTTTTGAAACCACCAGAGTACAGTCCTAAGAAGCTTCCCTGCAGTTTGCTTTCTGTAGAGTGTGAGCGTGAACACTGATAACATCTTTGTGAATTGGCAAAGGGTATCCTTGTCAATTGAGAGTCATCAAACTGGAGTTCTTCCTTAAGAAGGGAAACAGTCTGAGCCTCCTTGCCTGGGGCTCCACCAAACTGACATGGATGCAGAGTGCATTCTGCTCTGGCTTTCTGGATGGCATCTCTCCATTTAGATCCAAGGAGATGCTTGTCATACATGATATTGTTGAAGACCTTCACCTCATAGTAGACTTCATCACCCATCATCATTGGATTCGTGAAAGTGAAGTTCCCCATGTTCCAGATATCACCATTCTCATCCTTGAGTCTGGTAGCATTCTCACCCATGCTACCAGCAGTGACTTTGTGGGTCTTAGGGAAGCACTCTATCAATCAGATTACCATTTGCAGCAGTGCCAACATGAACCATGTCCAAGCTTGTTGTCATCATCAGCACCTTTCTCATCAAGGTTGGCCACTTGATTTTTGCCATAAAGGTGTGTTTGTCAATCCATTCAAACTCAAAGTCTTCCTTTTTGGTGTCATTAGTATGGAGAAGAAGTGTGAGGAGAACAAAGCCTTCCTTGTCCTCAGTATTGAAATCAAAATCCATCCATCTTCCAGAGATATGAGAGTATGCAAGAAGGTCACCTTGTGCAATTTGAAAGGTACAGGCATCATCAAGTGACAGCTTTGCAAACAGATTATCAACTCCTGGTGAGGATGCTATTGATGAGGGCCTATGAGGGGCATTTAGAGAGGCCTGTCACTGGTGCTGGTGTCTTGAGGATTGATTTTGTGGGCAGAATTTTTTCTTCCTTCTATTTGTGGTTTGTGTCACTACTCTGCTCATGGAGGTTTGGGAGGTTTCAAGAGTTATTCCTTTTGCTGCCAGCTTCTTCTTTGCAAGTGTTGACATGGACTTAGGAGAAGAGGGAGCAACAACAACAAGAAGGAAAGGAGCATGGTGAAATTTAATAATGTCAGTGGTAGCAGGCAGGGGAGGAGGATAAATGAACAAATGATGTACCTTTGCTCCATGCTTGAACTGGTTCTTGCTTAGAGTTGTATGAATATATTATGAGCTTTGATAGTGCTCTACTGATGGAGGTATTGACTTCTTTGATGGATCACTGTTCCAACCAACAGCGCCTTGGGTTTGGAGGTGGATGTAAAACAAGATAGCAAATGAGCTTGTTTGCAAGCTCTTGTTGTTTGTATTCAACTTCTGCAGGCTTGTTGTTGGCATTCCCATTGAGGGAGCCAGCTGTTCTTGGCATGATATCAACATTATGGATGGATGTGTTAGCTCAGCTTTCAGCTGGTGTTCTTGCTTTTTTGCTGGTGGTGGTGTGTTGTTGTTTATGGCTACTACTACTACTACTACTACTACTACTACTACTACTACTAGCAATGTAGTATTGCAGATCTACTGATATTGACTATTTAGTAGTATGAGGGTCTTTTGCTGCTTCTTGTTGCTCTTGCTGCTCAATGTGAAATTTGCCTTTAGAATTGTGAAGAACAGTAGAAATTCTACGTATACAACACAATTTGTTCTTGATCTATTCTTGGTCAACTCTTCAAAAATATAATTGATTGAAAATAAATCATGAATAGATCAACAATATATATGATGGAATAGAAAATTTATGAGAGTGAAAGAATGATGACCAAGATCACTGATTTGTTTCTCTTTGTATGAACAGGAATTTCCCCCATCATTTCACCATGTAAAAATACAGAGAATAGTGCCCAGATTAATATACTAGTATTGACTCTGCTGAAACAAAGAGAAACAATGAGAACATTGCCCAAGCAATATTCTCTGTGTTTCTCCTTATATAAACAATGTGTATGAGAGATTACACATACTCTTTTTAGTGTATAAGAATGATAAATTATAAGATTAAAGTGTCACCGTGTTATTACGAGCCGACACTGTGAATTCTTGAGTTCTGATTGGATCCCTATGTAGATCGTGGTACTGGTGATCCTACCTGGGGTTCTTTCTATTCTTAACTTGTGACATCTTTGTTCTTTTACGACGTCACAAGTATCTTGTATCTTAGACCTCTTAGATTCTTCAGTAAGATGGATCATACGATGTATATGTATGAACAGTACCTTATGATACGTATGTAGGAATGGCATGTCCAACTGTATCAATATGTACTTGTACTTCCATATTGTACGTATCCGTACTTCCGTATCATACGTATCCTTTGCACAATGGGAAACAAAGAGAAACAAGGAGAGGCAATATTCTCTTAGTTTCTATTTGTTACAACAATGAGAAACAATGAGAATACTGCAATTCTAAACAAGGAGAAAAATTCTCTTTGTTTCTCTTCGTTTCGCGGGGTGTACCGGAAACTATTTTATTTTAAAAATTGACTAAAGGAGGGCCCAGTAACACTATTTGTTTTTTGTCATTGCTCATAATTTCACGAGTTATAAAGGCATCTCGTACTGTCAGCAGTACAATAGTATCACAGGAAACTAAGAGTAGCGGTGTGTAAAGTTTAGTCGAAAAGGCGCCCGCGAGCACGTCGCGCCAAAACCTATTTTTACCTCTTGCGAGATTTTCAGTACTGTACGTACAGTACATGTCGAACAGCGTTTCACTGCTTTTGTCTAATGCCGCGCCATACTCGTATGACCATACATGTAAGTAATAGTACCAGGTACTCTTGACCGTAGGATGAGGAACTTCTTGTCTCACTCTTGGTCAGTTGTGCCAGTACGGTACTCTACGGTACTGTACGAGTGCAACTGCAATTATTGGTAGGTCTGCCGTGGGGTTAGTACGATACGTTCCGGTAGAACCCCTAGGAATGTGTTTTTAAATATTCTCCGCAACTGCTACAAGTGGGTCTTCTCAACAAACCAACTGCTCATCACTCTGAACACCATCAAGAAGGCTTCACCTGGACTCTCCAGCGGTTTACTTCTTTTGATGGTATATTGCTCTTTGTTGAATTAAAATTACAACGTTCCCAATTGGATTGTCCGCTCCGGAGTTTGTCTTGCCCCACACTTACTGCCGTTGCTTTTTCGTTAGATAAAGGAAACACGGTGCCTTGTAGAAAGAATGAAAGTCGAAACTCCGCAAATCCTGTGGAACAACGAGGCCGACAAAGGCATCAATGCGCCTCTGCTATCGATTGATATACTCGAAAGTGGGCTTGCGACCCCTAACCAGAGTAACTGTGCGCAAAGCCAGTCACAGACCAAGAGCGAAAACAGAAGCAAATACTCTCACGTGCTCGTAACCGCCGGAAATGCCGCCAGCATAAACCTGTGGAAGATCTGTTTCGGGTCGCATCGACACAAGGCGCAACAGTCGACCGATCTGGAGAAAGACGACGCCAGCGTTGGTCTTTCGGAATGCAACAGTAGTATCTTTCAGAAGCAGACCAGACCACTGTTCAATAAGATTGACTACATGATGAGCCTGAACAGGCACGATGCCACTGTAAACTGCGTTGCGTTTTCTCCTGACGGCTTGCACTTGGCTACGGCTGGTGATTCTGGAAATATCATCATTTGGTCGGTTCCTGTCAACAAACGTGGGAACAACAACGGCCGTCATTTCTGGTCCACCGTCACGAAAGAGAACGATCTGATAGTCCGCATTGTTAGCACTCACTGCGAAGGCATTGTCGATCTGTCTTGGAGCGCAGACTCGAAACGCTTCACGGTTGGAACGATCGACTCGTGCGTGTTGATTTACGAAGACAAGCACTACGGGATAAATGCATGCAGTCCGGACACGCATCGAAAGGAGAGTGATTGGCAACCCGTTTTTCGAAACTCAGATCAACACGGATCGTTTGTTCAGGGCGTGGCGTATGATCCTCTCGATGTTTATATTGCCAGCATGGGAGGGGATCGGACGGTCCGAGTCTTTCCTCGAAAGACTCCGCAGAAGTCAAAAAAGAAGGTATTGAGGCCTGCCAACGCGAGCACCTCCGTCAGATCGAATGCGTCTCGGTCTCTAGTCACTCCGCCCCCGCATCAGCACCAACGTATGGTCGCTCAGATTCTCACCGAAGCAAAAATTGATATAGGGAAACCGAAACGCATCAAGCAACGATTGGTAATGGTGGAGGATAGCACCAATAATGGAACTGGAAGCGACAAAAATCATAACAACACAAACGAGCATCATGTAAAGCAAATCAAGCACAAACTGTTTGTGGATGAATCGAACTGCGAATCCTTTTTCCGAAGACTGAACTGGACGGTCGATGGGGCATTCTTGGTGACACCAGCGGCACTTTGGCATGAAAATAATGATATTGATGCAGGAAAAACAACGCAAACCTCGGCATCGACCAGTCCGTTGTTCTCTACCTATATCTTTGCGCGCCATCGGTTTGAGGAACCCTATCGAGTCTTGACCGGGTTGGATAAACCATCGGTGGTCGTTCGACCAAATCCCATCCTCTTTGAACTGCCACCTTCGGTACTCGAAGAATCGAAGGAGAATCAATATCCGTTGACTTCAAAGAGTCAAAATGCTTCCAAGAATTTGATGCATGAACAACTTCCATCGACCAATCCTTGCGGCCTTCCCTATCGCTCTCTGTTTGCTGTTCTCACATTGGATAGCATTCTGATATACGACACGCACCATGCAGCTCCACTATCGGTCCTTCAAGGATTACACTATTCGGGTCTCACGGACTGTTGTTGGTCCTCCGATGGTATGAATCTCATGGTGTGCAGCTCGGATGGATACATATCAATTATCAACTTTGCACCTGGGGAATTAGGTAATGTCTACGTCAATCATTCCTGTAGCGACGACGCTGCTTCGACAACAGTTCAGCCACACAGCGTGGATAAGACAGAAGAGAACGTCGAGACGCCGGCTCCGGTCGAATTTGAACCGCTTCCGCCGTGCGATCAAGATCCCATGCCAGCGGTGCTCGTTGCTCCCGCTGCGAAAAGGGTGAAGAAAACAAGAATCACTCCAACTCTTGTCTCTAATTCGATCTCATGTCATTCGCTGCGCACACAAGATGAGGCGATTGAAGCAGCATCGACCACAAACGTGGCGGCAACAAAACGGGCGATATCCGAAACGGAAATTGTTGGCGAAGCAGTCACAAAACTCTCTCTCGATAATAACAACATTGGCAAAACTATTAGTACCGAAACTAAGAATACCGCGGAGGAAGGCAACACATCGTCTTGTGAGAAGCCAAAAAAGAAAAAAAAGCGAGTTCAACCCCTCTTGATATCTAATAACATATGAGAATGTTAGAAAGCATCAGCACGAAAATTCCAGTCCTTGACCCTTCCAATCAGAAGATGAAACATTTCGGAAAGAACTATCTGCCCGCAATTATTCGAATCGCAAGGCTTCAATTATTACAGAATGGAGTGTAACATGAAGAAATAACCAAATATTACATGGACTGCATTAGTTGTTACGCAATATATTTTCAATTTCATGCCAGATTGCAAATCCAGCATTTCCAGCTGGTAAGTACTGTTCCCAGCATGGAAATCAAGGGCTTGATATATGAAAGGGATACGACTAAGACTTTTTCAGATGCCTACACAATTCAAAAAAGAGTCTATTCTTGTAGTCACGTATCAAGTCGAACATCGGATACGTTGATATAAAACTTTTTACAACCCCCATCCGTTTTGTTATGAAAGTACCCGAAACCCGAATCTGTCTTCACAATTTTCAATAATTAAATCGCAGTTCCCAAACAGTACAGTATCTTTCGTCCATTGAAACTCAAACTTCTCTCTCAATCTATCAATATTGCACGCTTTTGTATTGACATGTTTCTGCCCCTTCGCTGAGCTTTTGGTACCGACAAAATGATCAGCTCGTTTGTCGATCACATGATTGCCTCGCCTTTCATAATTGATAAAGCAATTCGTTCTCTACATTGATTGATGTGGTCTTGATTGAATACCAGTGCAGTATTTTTAGACAAAAAGTCTGCAAACATGCATGTAAATACACCACAGTCATGCCCTATGATTGCAGAGGAACATTAGAAAAAGTAGCCGGTGAGCGTGAATTTCAACCACGTGAACGGTTGATTTTCCGTTTCAACAAACAAATAATCAAAATCCGAGATGCATATCGAAAAACATACCATTTCTTTGACGTGGCGTGTCCCCCTGAGTTGGTACAAGTTCCCACGCATCTGCATCAGGAAGGGGGGTTTTCTTCTTGTCCATATGCTCGTCTTGGATGTACTTGAAAAGGGCATTGAGATACCTATTTCCACTAGACCCCATGCTATCGAAAATTTCTATTCGTTTCTTCTTCATAAATATTGCTGCACAGATCCAGTGCATATTACCCATGTTGATCGGGAAAAGAATTTTGTCAAGGTTAAAAATGTCTTTCCCTGGGACTTTTTTCGACCATCGTTTTACATTGCGGTACTCATACTTCCCGTCGCAGATGGCACTGCCTTCGTTCAAAAGCTTGGTTATGAAAAATGACTTAAAAAAATGCGATCGTTTAAGAGAGGGATCGTTCTTCCATAGCCCCTCGTCTCGCTTCGCCAACATCAAATAAAAGTAATGAATGATTTCGTCGTTTAGCCACATTCCAGGCTTCAGTGTTCTCATTGATGCTCTTCGAACGGAGTCTGCCCCGACTTGAGCGATGATTTGGTCGTCACCGCCATGTCCGTGAATAGCATCTTCCACAATCTGTCGATCGTCGTCATTCAGTGTCTGCATCAAAGATGAAGCCCGCTCTTCTGCTTCCTTTGCTTTCATTCGCTCCTCAAGCTCTGTTATTCTATCATCTCTTCTTTGCACGTGTTTGTACAGTGCCTCGGCATTTGGGATTCGTGCATTAAAGTACAGATCAGCTTTCTCGATAGATTCTCTTTCTATGGAAGTGACTAAATCTTCGGCATCTTCTGTCGTATCTCCTTTCTTCGCCGTCTCGAGTAACCTTTTTTGATCTGGATATGATTTAATTTGTTTCCATTTCGTACTAGACAGCCATAATGCAGAGAAACCCTCCTGGACATTTTTCAAATCTGATTCTAGCATGTTTGCATGTTTCTCTGCGGTAGATGATAGAGGTTGTTTTTGCAAGGAAGCAAAGTCCTGATCGGAATTGTTAACTTCAGAAGGAACAATTGTGGATGGAAAGCTGAGCTCTTCCTCCAGTACTATCTTCGCCTCTTTCCAAGAGGAAACAATCTTGTCTCTAGAAGATGGATTTTTTTCGATCCTGGCAAATGCACCCATCAATTCGTAACGAGATTTCATTTCTTCCGTTTCTGTTTTCCTGGAGAATATGCTGTGAAGCTTGGAACTTATGCTTCCCGTACGTTGTGTTCGAGTAGCCATTGTCTTTGAGTTCGTCTGTTCGTGATTGAATGAATGATTATCTAGACATGCTTGGCTTTTTAGCAATGCAGTAGCCATCGAAAGTGCTGAGCAGCTTTGGTTTGAACTCGATTGCAAGAGGTCCATGACCTCTTTTTGAATTATGAGGCTTGTATCACAGTTAACTCGGATTGCTGAATTCAGTTTTTCAATAGTTTTGCTGTTCATGGATAAACAACTTCCGTTGGTACTAAGTCGCATATTATTTGTGACCGAGGGCAATGATTTACGCTTGGTAGCTCGAAGATTCTGTAATCCATGCTTGGGACGGGAGGTACTCTTCAAAGAGATATCCTTTAGGTTTTTTCGACGATTGAGACGGGCAATACGTCCCATACTTCTTCTCAGAATCGATTGCGTAAAAGAAAAGATGGGATGCAGACTACAACGAGTGGGGTTTTATTCATCGAACGAACAGAGTAGGGGGTACCGGTACGATGTATCAAAATCGTGTATGAACAAAAACTAAAAACTTGCATCGAAAGAGGATTTCGTTCGTACTAGTAGTTGATTTTGATTTTTGACTTCCTGATACATACGGTACCGTACGGTACCTACGCTACGATGGAGGAAAGTTGCGATACGATACGATACGATACGTACGGTACGTATCTCTAGGCTAGGGTACGTATGGTACTCATACACTTAGAGCAAGACAGGATGTCTTGCTGCTGTACGTCTGTCGTGGAGAGCTTCGTAGTAGCTCCTGAATCAAGTTAGTCAAGAAATTATAATTGTGATACTTCTTCTGTTTCACTTTATGTGTCCCACATTGACCTTTACTACTAATAAGCTCAATAACTGGGCAATTGGAATGCTTCTTTTTGAACTTAACAGCTCTGTAATAGAAGTATAATGTTGTCTTGATCACGTTAAGTGTTAAAGCATTGAAAAAGAGGCACAGCTGTTCTTCAAAGAGGCCCCATTTTAGCATATGATTTTTGTTTTACTGGTTGAATGGGTTCCAACAGCCATTTAAAGGCACCAAATATAGCTATAGAAAGATACTAAAGCTGAGAGCTGTGTCATGATATTCTTATCACACTTATTGAAAATATTCTTATGCAGTCATAGTGGGTCACTAGAGAACCCAAATATTGCTCGGGCACATACTCAGGCGCTGTGCAGTTTTCATCGTGTGCTTTTTCAGTTTTGAGCTGGAGAGAGAATGCAAAGAGAAAATAGTGCTGTGCGTATGGTGCAAATTTGGGCCCTGTGTTATTTTCATGTAATAATTTTCACTCTTGATTTCACTATACCTCCCAATTTCCTCTTTTGCACCTTTCTGTCACATTGCTCTTTCCATTCAATTGGTGACTAAGATTAAGGCTTCTTTCCTCTTCAATCCTTTTTGCACCTTAAGTGACTCATCAACTTTCCTTGTGCTGGAAGTTCATCCACCAAGTTGACTTGGGCCTCCATTGCTCTAAGAGGGAATCAAGCCCACTCTTAACAAGGGATCCATCGACCGGTTCACTCTTGTTGCCGACTCACAGAGGGTGCGTCTCTGCAACAATCAACCAACAGTCAAATTGCTGATGTATCCTCTCTTTGTGCTTGCTTTGCAGCAGCTTCCTGTTGTTTCAACTCACTTCCCCCCCCTTGATTCTTTCTAAAGCAAATCAACAAACAGCAAGATTATAGCAACAAGATGATAACTGATGGAAGGGAGCTCCTTGAGGAAAGCAATACTGTTGCAAGCAATACGACAAGCAATACAGCAAGTGATACGGCAAGCAATACAGCAAGCGATGCAGCAAGCGATATGGCAACAACAAGCACGGATGATGAGTCCACTAGCGGTACTGACACATCCACTCCTCCAAGGAAGCAAAGCAAGAATCTGACCAATAACCAGAGACTAGCAATTGCTCAGGATCTTTTGCAACACAAAAGAAGCAGCTCTAATGGAGCGCTTTATCTTGCAAATGGAGCTTTGAAAGAAGCTGCAGAAACATACAGCATCTCACMAAGGATGATTGCAAGGGTTTGGAGCCAGTACAAGAAAACTGTGGATTGATTAACTTGCCCTGCTGGGAATGTGTTATCTCAAAGGCCCAACTCTGGCAGGAAAGAAGCAAGAACTCTATCAGATGTAGAGGCAGTAGTGAAGAATGTTCCGTTGAAATACAGAGGTGATTTAAGAAGTCTCTCTGCTGCAACAGGGATTCCAGCTTCTTTGTTCCATCTTGTAAAGGGTGGCAAAATTAGAAAGCACAATGGAAGTGCCAAACCTTTACTGACACCTGAAAATAAACTCAAGAGAGTTGAGTGGATACTGAGTCATGTTTGAAAAAAAAAATATCTTAATATTATTTTTAACCTCGTGAGCTAGAAGAGGCAATATGGCCAGAACCACAGCTTTCATTAGAAAGAATGCTCCTAGCTGCTCCAAGGGGCAGCACTTCCCTCCGAGAAGTGTTAGTGCTGGAAGTGCAACCAGGATACTGAGTCATGTTGATGGGAACAGGAGATTTGATGATTGGTATAAATGGATTCATGTTGATGAGAAATGGTTCTATTTCAAGGGGACCACCCAGACTATGTATCCCCTTGCTGATGAAGATGATCCAAAGTCAATATCAAAGTCTAAAAACCATATGATGAAGGTTACGGTCTTATGTGCAATGGCTTGACCTTGCTGCTGGGATACCAACAGAGGTGCTTGGTTTGACGGCAAGATTGGTATTTGGCCTTTTGTTCTGAGGAAGGAACCAGCCAAAAGATCTTCTGTCAACTGTCCCAAAGGGGCACTAGTGACAAAACCTCAGAATGTCAATGGTGAGGTCTATAAGGAAATACTACTCAACAAAGTACTCCTGGCAATCTGTGAAAAGTGGCCAAGAGGAGGATCAGGTTCTGGTGGTCCTCCAGAGATCTTCATTCAAGAAGACAATGCTAAACCTCACAAGGAAAGTATTAGGGATGCAGTTGCAGCTGCTGCAAGGACAAAAGGCTGGAATACTTCTGTGAAAACTCAACCGCCMAACAGTTCAGATTTGTTGAATGCACTTGACCTTGGTTTCTTTTACTCCATCCAAAGTTTATAGTACAAGAAATTCTCAATGAATATTGATCATTTGATCAAAAATGTTGAGAAAGCATTTGACAAGTGCAAACAGGAGACATTGAATAGCTTTTTCTTATCCCTTCAGGCTTGTATGGAAGCATCACTTCATGTCAGTGGTGACAACCACTACAAACTTCCTTGTATGGGAAAAGCCTGTCTGATGCATGAAGGTACCCTTTTGGTTTCAATCATTTGTGATATGGATTGCATCATGCAAGGACAACAGGTGATTTGGGGGGGGGGGGGGGTAAGTCAACCCCAACTCTCCTGCAATTGCCTTCTGGTTGCCAAAGTCTGCATGCACAAATGCCTTGAGGATGTCCAGTGCTTTGGAGATATGAAACCAAACATTAGCTGCTATATCCATCTAGAAAGTGTCCTCTCTGCAAAGATTGAAACTGGTAGCTACTCTGGATTGCCCAGCAAATAATTCTCTGAATACTTGTTCACCAAGCTTGGTAGTGAAGACCCAGGCTTTATCCTTGGACATACCATTTTTTACTACTAGCAAGATGTTATGGGAAGTATTCAACCAAGTACAAAGCTTTTCCATTTTGGCACATGATTCAGAGATCAACAGCTTACAAATTGTGTGGATCTTGTTCTATGGGACTGTTGAATCCATCTATCACTATAGCTTTCCTGTTTGTGCCAATACCCAGTTTCTTGAGAAGGATCTTGGGTTCTGGACTCTGATAATTGTGTCTATCACAGTATTTTGCACTGTAGTATGGTATTTTGTATTTTCTCATAGCTGCATTATCCTGCAGCACTTCCTTGAGGGCTTCCCAGCATTCTTCACTTGCCTTTCCATCTTGCACAAGATAATCAATTCACTTGATTTTCCCAGTCAGTGTTTCTTCTGGCATGGCATCCTGCCCTGGCTTAACAATTGGAAGGAATTACATTTCTTCCTCATGAGCTGCGTATACCAGGAATAACCGCCCCTTTGGCATCCCTGGTGTTTCCATTTGCCACAGAAAATATTAGCATATTTAGAATCCTCATTAAAATCTGGTGTGAATATTATAGTGAAAATTTTTAATACTAGCAGTAATTTTTAAAAAATCAATGACTACTCCTCACAACAAGTTGGGTGGTTTTACTAGTGTTGTGCAGTAACAATAGATAGATATCCAATTGTAGGTAGCCATTGTTTTTCTCATGGGATTTGACAAGAGCAGTCCTATAGTGTGAACAGGGGAAGGCATAAAGACTGTCTTCTGTATGAGAACAGCAGGCAATAGTACAGCATACACATTGGTGTCACTATTTCCGTTTGAATAAGAACAGTAGCACCAGTTGGTAGAATGCCATTGCAGCATTTGGTGACAAGGATACAAACATAAAATTAGCAGTTTTTTTTTTTTAAAAAAAAAGGGGGGGGGGGGTCAGGGTGACAACAGGAAAGGTCAGCTGATGATTGGACCACAAACCAGATCATAAAAATTTTGACGAAGATGCCTAGTACCACCAAAGACCTTATGACCACCCAAAGTAGTACTACTAGACACAGATAATTGTTTACTTTAACTGACATCCTCCAACTAGCACTAGTAGTTGTTGTGCACCAATATTATTGTGGTGAACATGTTGTTGTTGTTGTTGTTGTTGTTGTTGTTGTTGTTGTTGTTGTTGTTGTTGTTGTTGTTGTTGTTGCTGCTGCTGCTGCTGCTGCTGCTGCTGCTGCTGCTGCTGCTGCTGCTGTTGTTGTTGTTGTTGTTGAAGCCAACAATCGCACCAACCACTATGTATTTCATAACCATTGATTCCCCACCTCCTCTTAAGAAATTCCTTTATCTTTCTAATTTTTAAAGTTATTGAGGAACAAGAGGCAACTTTCTGGTGGTGGTGATACTGGCACTACTTGTGACCTGACCCCAAACTTTCTGATAGTTTATCCTTCTTTGAATCTCTTGAGTATGTGACTATGCTTCCTGAAGTACTGAGGAGGAGCAATAGCACTGTTAAACCTCCTCAACCAAATTTGAATAGGAAATACTAAGCTACTTCACCATGTGGTTGTAACACATTATTTTGCACTCATTTTCTTGATCTATTCTCTTGAAGCAACCAGTTATCAAAGGGCCAAAAAGCCCTAATATGTGCAGGTCCAAATACCCTCCAATGGCAACAACTCCATCAAAGAATATTGTTGCTTAGTAGTATTTTGAGGCAACATGTCTCTAGTACTGCAGTGCTGCAGCGCAGTGCCCACAAAGTTATGGCATGATGATCAAACTGCTAGTGCTACTTATACTACAATGAGAAAGAAATAGCACAACCCAATTGAATACTTGGAGCTGCCTCGTCCTTCTACTCATCTACATGATATCTATTGCTTCTACTATATATTGTTGTAGTACTAGTTAATGCATCATGTGTTTATATAGTATTTTCACCACAAATACTTCAAAAATCGACTAAGCTTGGTTTCTTTAAAGAAGATAAAGATATTTAAAGAATCTTGCTTCAACTATAATATATGGCCTTGCTAGAGTACTACAATGAGGAGTGATACACAAAATTATTGGCATTGGTGATTTTTCATTTTATGAAAATGCTCAGTAGTGAACTGTTCCCTTTTTTGTTGCAGATTTTTGTGTACATATATTCAACTCAGTATACCATTGCTCTGGACGTTATCTTGATATTGGTCAAACTCAACCTCATTGGCTCCATACTCATCTTCGATATAGTCATCTCCAGATCTTACATTCAGACTATTGGACGCCACCTTATGATCAGGGTACCTTCTCCGTTCGTCCCATTGGATGTAGAAATAGTAAAGGATCGAGAGGAAAATCAGTCCTGAAACTATTATCAAGAGCGTATCTAGTCCTGATAACTCACCACGACTAATATGTTTCACTTGATTTTCAGTGGGTGTTTGACTGATGTCAAAACTTGCGGTAGATGAGAATTCATCAACTCGAGATATCATGGCTAACTCAGAATGTAAACCACGAGGATTCGTAGTCTCGAATACGTGATCGATATAAGGCATCACTGCTTGGAAAATTTCTTCTTCGTTTTGGTGTTTTCCATACACATATACGATTCCGGTAAAAATACCGCAGAAATTGACGTCGTTCACTTCCGGGATACATTGTGCTGTGCGAAATCACACCACGTGATCAAAAAAAAATCTTGTAAGAACAATATTTCAGATCTGATTTTTCGATTTGAGCGATTGTAAATCTTACCAACTTCTTCGAATTTAAGAAACCTAAATCCAGAAGGATGTCCATCATTCAATGATCTTGCAAGATATTGGTCGTGTGACTCTGTCCTTCTTGTCCGACGCATTCCACACATTTCTGGGAATGACGATTGCAAAACAGAATCAACTATTTTGTCCTCGATAAGGTCTAAAATATCCATTACAGATGACAAGGGTTCAACCTCCAGTTGAAATCCGTATTGAATTTGAACAGAATCGCCAGAGGTTGCTCCGAAAAAGCCGTCATACTCTGGTCTACACGGTGAACTCATCTGCGCCATAAACTTCTCATTATAAGTTGTTCGAGGATCAACGTTGATTTCCTTTGGTGCGTTTTGCGCTAGGAGCGTTTTCCCGTCTACTTCACCGAATTGTATCGTTTTTAAAACTCGTGCTGTTTCGTGTCCGTCACCACTAAAAATCTGCCTGTCGTCTTGCTTGATCTCCGCGTTTACAATTGTTACAAGCACGATCGCTAGTATCGTGAGAAAAAGGACTGTTTGCATGCCAAAAATGTTAACCATGGTGACTGTTCCTTGAGCTTGCAAGTCTTAATTATAATGATCTGTTGAAGTGGTTTTGTCAGAGTTGGGTTTCCCGACGGAAAGTGAAAAGTCCTCTCTAATCTTGCAGCAATCTTATTGTCAAACAAAAATTTGGCCCAGTCGTGCCAAGGATGTCAAAGGATTTTGGTTTTCTGGTTTTCTTCTGCCGGTACGGTACGTGTGGTTACTTGTAATAAAATATACAATAATAAATACACAGTACAAAGTCCGTAGGATTCTACACACACACAAATTATCGCCAACTCACTGAAATTCAAGTATTTGTAAGAGTGAGCCTTACTACTGGAGAGAAAATTCAAAAAAACTTCGTAAAAAATTGAGGTACGAGTACACACCTTGCTACAATGCGAAGTACTTCAAAGTACTCGTAAGAGTGCTTACTACTGGGAAATGAAGGTACAACAAAGAACCTGTAATTTTAGTCGACAGTACTAAGAGTACTGCTTACTACTGGAAATAAACACCTCCACACGGACTCATTACTACTGATTCCTACAAGCACCTCAGGCCCAATACTACTGGTACTGGGGGTGTTGCTAGTAACTGTGTCAATAGGAATACTGCTGCTTACTATTTCTTAACAGCTATCTAACATTGCTCTTTCATTCAGGAGCGGCTCGTATCAGCAGCTCGTATCAGCATCCTCCGTACCAGCAAGCCTCTGTACCAGCAAGGCTCCGTACCAGCAAGCCTCCGTATCAGCGGAAGCCGTATCAGCATCCTCCGTATCAGCAGCTTGTATCAGCAGCTCGTATCAGCATCCTCCGTACCAGCAAGCCTCCGTATCAGCGGAAGCCGTATCAGCATCCTCCGTATCAGCGGCTTGTATCAGCAGCTCGTATCAGCATCCTCCGTACCAGCAAGCCTCCGTATCAGCGGAAGCCGTATCAGCATCCTCTGTATCAGCATCCTCCGTATCAGCGGCTCGTATCAGCGGCTCGTATCAGCATCCTCCGTATCAGTGAGCCGTATCAGTGAGCCGTATCAGTGAGCCGTATCAGTGAGC
>CAACVS010000506.1:145572-159846 GCA_900660405.1 Pseudo-nitzschia multistriata
CATTGTCTCCCTTCTGGAGTAGTTTGTGGAGCCCTTCGATCTTCCACCTCTTTCTTGGTGAGCAGTCCTCGCCGGCCTTGCACCAGTCCTCGACGTTGCAGCTGTTGCTGTTGTTGCAGTCCTCGACGTTGCAGCTGTTGATGTTGTTGCAGTCCTCGACGTTGCAGCTGTTGCTGTTGTTGCAGTCCTCGACGTTTCAGCTGTTGCTGTTGCTGGAGCCAACCTTGCAGCTGTTGCTGCTGTTCTTGCTGCTGGTGGTGGGGGAGCCGACCTTGCAGGAGCTGCTGGAGCTGGAGCTGGAGCCATGATCMTTGTGTTCTTTTTATGAGCTAGTACCACCGGTATGTGAATCACACATGGGATTTCGATGTCTTCCCTCTCAAGACCACAGCGCCGGCTCTCTTCCCTTCTCCTCCACAACAGAAGAATCTGTATGGGGCTCCATGCGCCAGCCATCACCATCAGCATTGTTACTACTAGTAGCACACAGCTGTTCCTCTTCTTTGGTTTTCCTTCTCTTTGTTGGTGTTCCTTCTCTTTGTCCTCGTCGTTCCTTCTCTTTCTTTGCAAAGATCATGTGCTTTTTTGTTGACACTTGAATCGAAATTCTGCAGGAGTTTGGCGCCTGTTTAGGGCGCGCCTGCTCCCGAGACTGGAAATGGTTAAGTCAAGGATTCCAAACAAAAAATATGTCACATACACAGATTCATGTCCCCAGTCATACTAAAAATCTAACTCAAGGATTCCAAACAAAAAATATGTCACATACACAGATTCTGGTTGTCGTGGGCCCACGACAACCAAAATCTGTGTAATTTACATATTTTTCCGAGCCGGCCGGTCTCATTTTTACACAGATATATGTTTGCGGGAATCACCCAATGCTATGTACGGCAACCTTTCAATACAGTAATGCTCCGTACGACTGTTCCGGCTTACTCTACGAGTACTCGTACGCACCGTACCCGTAATCGTACTCATGCAAGATTTGGTCAGCCCCTGAATCCCTTTTCGATACGGTCTGTACTCGTACTGTTCAAAAATGTACGGTATAATGAAGAAAAAATATGTGTACGTATTGTACGTACCGTACGTACAAATAACAAATCCTATTCGTCCACGAACTGGTTGGGTCGCTGACAGTGTTGTCTGTCCTTTGTAAGGCTCTTTACATCGTCATACCTGTAATGTTTCGGAATGAAGGTTCGAAATTACGAATGAATTCGTTGTGAATTATAAGTAGCCGTAGGAAGGACGGACGAATAGACATATAGTAGCGCACTCACACGTTTCTTGATTGAGTCCGAAAACCGATAACACAAGCAATTAGAAATGGAGTGCGTAGGGTGCTGTAAGATAATCACCAAGTACCATACCAGTCACCTGCCCCGATATGGACCTCCCAAGCAGTCATACCAATCTTTGTCCAAGTGCATGCCTCATATTGCATGTTGTCGAGGTAGGCAACCAGACAATTACACGAATACACAATCCACCCTCGGTCAACACGAATGGGTAATGATTTTGATACAACCAAGAGATCAGAGTAATTAAAAAAATGACGTACGCCAAAGAACTCTCCGAGAATTTTTTCAGCATTCCTCTATCGACGTATCGAGACCGAGATGTCCCTCTCCGGGCCTTTCCATACGGGATGCTAATTAGCGCCATATCTGTCCTCTTCTTCCGGACGACCATTCAGTTTCCAGAGACGACAAGTAAAGAGCCCATGTTTTTGCGATGGTTTTTCGGTGCACTGCTTGCGTTTTTGACGTACTCCAATCGGTCTTACGAGTTGATTTGTGCGGTTGAGATATTCTCCTACTTGGCCACATTTTTGCTCTTCTCCGATTGCATTCCGTCACTGTTTTCGAAGTTTGCAGATGACAAGAATAAAACTAATGTTTTGAGGATTGTTCTAATTTCAATCAGTGCTATCTTATGTTTGATGGTCTGTCGCATGGCCGCCACGGGGCTCCTTTTCGAAATTTTGAAATCAGTGACGCCAGCTTTCCTTTCAAAGGGGTTGATGGCGATGTTCCCGATTGAAGAGATCCAGGCTAGTTATGATATAATGAATGAATTCGTCGTCGAAGACGGTCTGCTCCAGGACCAGGTTGCAAGGCTATTTTTCATTACCTTTCATATTCAAGTAGGAATCGGATATCTTGGAATTGATTTCTTAAAACAGGAGCAACATCGACGGAATGAATTGGTGAAGATGGATATCGACATTGAAGGTGCTGTCGATAAAGATGGCGATGGAGCTAAGAAAGCACCTTTGCACGATGCGAAGGGTGGGGGAACGGCCAAAAATAAGCTACAACGCGGAATAGAAGAGAAAAAGATGAAACGCTCTCAAAAGTTTCAGCGCACAGCCGCTCCATTCATCTTTTTTACCGCTGTGCCATACATGGTGAGAGTTATTGGATATGGAAACATAAACGCCTTTGCATTCGCCTGTATGCGAGATGATATTCATCGAGCCGTCAGACTCTATGATTTGTTCGATCACGACAACCATCTAGTAGCGCTGGCGGATCACTCAGCGAAGGCACCAGCAGGTAAGAAGAAAAAGCACCTCCAATTTCAATGAATAAAAGAAATATTCTGCCATCTATTCGTTTTCTCATCTCATAAATTTCTCGATGAAAGACTTCGCTGGTTTCATGGATACGATTGTCTCTACTACCTACGATTTGTTCAATCGAAAACTTTTCAGTCTCCCAAAAGTCATGCTTCTTCCCGTTGTCATGTCGAAGCAGCCGAAAATGATTGCCCAGATTTTCCCCATCATTTTCATCAGTGACTGGATGAAAGGAAGAGCCGTCTCGTATATGACAAGTCGCATAGAAGAACTTGAAAAAGATGTACAAGAACTAAATGCTATTAGATCGAAGGTTGAATCATATGATTTGAAGAACTCGGAGCTTCTCCATCGTTCAGGCCCAGGTGCTATGAACTTCACGAAAGAAAGATGGTTGGAAATGACAGTGAAGTAAGTTAATCGCAGGTACTCGATTGTCTTCCTTTTATGTTTCAAGTGACACTCTAACCTCGTGTTTTTGTAGAGTGCAAATGAAGATGGCTGTGAGCAATTTGACGTCCCGAACGAAAGGTTTTTTCTCTTTTATTCAGCGAAACTTTGTCTTTTCCGTATTAGTGGATTGTGCATTGGCCCAATTGATGGCAGTTGGCAAGATCGTAGCAGCTGACATTTTTGTCTTTTCGCGGGCCATAGAAGATGCTGTTGACATGATACTGATGCGATCTCGATCTGAAGCAGAACTGGCGAGAATGATGACGCAGATTTCAAACTTGAAGGAGCTCTCCACTGTGTGGAAGTCTGCGAAAGAACGCAATCTCTTACCATGTAGCTTGAGGTCGAGACATGTGGATGACTCTTCTACACCGTTGGTCGTCTTTAAAAATATTGCGTATGCGAGGGGAACAGCCGCAGTTCAAATAGTTGACATGGAATTGCCTGCGGGTATTTATGCCCTTACTGGCGCCAATGGTACGTTGTAGTCGTCTTACTTTTGTGCTATCAACGACATTGAAGATTCAGTGCTGACCAACGTTCTTGTTTCTCACTTGAAACCTCAGGGAGTGGAAAAAGTACACTCTTCAGGGTGATTATGAGTTGTAGCACAAACGACCGTCCTATTGATATCCCACCAAGTATTTCACTTTCAATTTCATCAGAATCTTTGACACCGTCTTTGGATGGAAGACGGAACGAGAGTCATGGAGACATATCAGATGAATCTCACCTACAACCATCCATAACGATGCCTTCTTCACATGTTGTTGAAATATCTCAGACTTTCTATTGGCCGTTATACTCAAAGCCGATTGAGTGGATTCTCCAACAAAGTTCAGCAGAGAAACTAACAAATAAAGAAAAGGAGAATCGGTCTCGAAGAGTGGCGGAACTGTTACATTCTTTAGAGTTTACTCAAAGTCTGGACATCGAAGAAGTGAGTGAGAAAGACAATGAAACGAGAAACTTGACCGAGAACGAGTCCAACAGCGACAGCATTGTAGCTAGTTCTCCTACTGGAGATGCCATCACTCGAATTATGGAAGACTTGGAGGAAGTGAAAGAGGACTGGTTCAACGATCTCTCAGGTGGGCAGAGATCTAAGGTTGAATTGGTGCGAAAGGTATTCTTAATGGATGAATGCCCGAAAACTTTGTTGATTGACGAGACAATGGCGCCTCTTGACCCGCGATCCAAAGCTTTGGTTATGGAGCAAATAAAGTCGTTCTGTATTGGTAGTGTCGTCATAGTAATTTACCATACAGACGTCGGGAGAGAACAGGAAAAAGATGGGGGTGACCTGGTGGAGTGTGTTCCAAGCAACAATTTCTTTGACGGCAATATTCATGTGCAAAATAAAACCATGATCCTTCGTCCCGTTTGCTGACAAACAATAAATCGCGAGAGTGAGGAATAATAATGTAGTAGTTAATAGGTAATTCGTGCACAGTGCATGTGGCGCCCAAAAGTAGGGTATGATTCAGTCGGTCCCGTAGTTCTTCAGAGAAACGATTGCAGACGAATAAGACTGGCGTTCTCGTCACCAATGACGTTTGCATGGCGTTCACCATTTTGCGTCGTCATCCATGTTAGTGATCTTTTTGATGGTTTATTCGACCTCTATTCCGGAGTCCAACCTGTTCGTGTGGACCTTGATGTGGGCTACCAACTCGAGGTCCATAATTTATTGTACTATATTGACCCCCTTCGCCTTCGCCCAGACTTGATGTGATAAACATGGGCGTCGCTCGGGAGACGGTGGGGTCTGGTGGCCAATCATAAAACCGATCCTTTCTAAAACGAAAATAAGGGACAGCAACATCCCTAGGAACAAGTGAAGTCCTTTTGTTCGGCTTGCAATGTGCATAGAATGCAGGACGAGGTGAGAGAAACATGTCCGCTTCATGAATTTCATCCTGCTGTTGATGTATTTCTTCCTCCTTTTTGCGACTCAACCCCCATGATCGCTTCTTCCTTCCATCCTTTTCTTCACTTTTTTTGTTTTCGTCAGGAGAGGTAGTTCTTGATTGCTGTAGTTGCTGCTCTGCCAATCGTTGAGGATCGTTGATCTTAAGCTGAGCTTTCAGTGCTTCTCTCTCTTCATCTTCTTTCTCTTCTTGTTCGCGTTGCTTCGCTCTGCGTTCCAAATACTTGCGCACTCCAATATTTTGTGGCCCGAGCAATATGAAACTACAGAAGAAGAAGAAAGTCCGCCATGGGAAGATTAATAAGACAAACATCAACGTCCAAAGGAAAGAAAAAATCCAGAATGTCAAATAGGGATCTCTCCAGGTCCACACATTGAATGATATTCGGGAGCCATAAATAGCAATTCGAATGATTCTCATCAATGGCCCTAGAAAAGACGACGTAATTTTAACAATAGGATTCGGGTTCTTGAGGCGATATCCAAGCAACTTGTCGAACTCATCGTAATGTTTTTTTTCTTTCGCTGTCAAAACATCACCCGCAGGACCCTTCGCATTAACTTCTTTGCCTAGCTGGTTCTGAAGCTGAGGAGGCGGGAAATGCACATGTTCGACGGATATATTCTTTGATACTCGATGTAACATGTTTTCAACCTTGGTTAAATGGACTTGGGGTGGTTGTTTTTTAGCTCCAGATTTGTCATTGTTTTGTTGGGGACCCACACGGATTCTACGATGTTTATTAGCTTTCCCTGTCTCGAGGCTTCGCCCTCTTCTCTTCTTATAGGGAGATGGCTCTATGTCTTCGTCTTCTTCTTCATCACTGTCTTCCATATTTTCATATCCATATTCCGCCTCGTCTAGTATGTTATCCTCTTCGTCATCATCTGCTCCGTGGCTTTCATCGGATTCCTCATCTGTTTCGTCCTGTTGTAGGTCTGCCGGTGCAATGTACATAGAAAGCCGGCGAGCTGTTTGAAGTTGTCGACGACTACTAATATCTATTGGTACAGCGCCTTTATCCTTGTTCTTTCCTTTCGGTTTTTTGTTTGTTGTTGGAGCAGATGCTATGGCATCTGCAGCCGAAAATTTCGGATACTCGGATCTCTCAGAGAATGGGAATTCTCGATGATTGTGTAGCTCGATATCCATGTACTTTCCATCTTCTCCAATCACTTGTCGACGAGGACGCTTCTTGATCAAAAGAGGCCTCATTTTTCGGTTCTCCTTTTTTCCATCAAAGACGAGAGAGAAAAATAGTTCTTGGATCGTGAGGCCTTGATAACCTAAATTTCCTTCTTGAGTTCGAGTAAAGTAGAAATTGTTCTCTAGAAGGAGGTAAATCAACCAGCCAACAAAGAATGGTGGTGCCAGACGGATAGAGTTGACAGACACGCAGTACATCGATGTCAAGAAGAGATAGATTGACATCAATGGATTCTCGTATAAGATACAGTCAAGAATAATAACTTTCAGGAGAAAGCGAATATTTTGCTGCGATAAGTTGAATTCTCGCATTGTAGATCGAAATGCTGCCCGGGTATATTTTCCTGGGCTGGAGAAGTAGAATGAAGTTAGAAAAGAGCGAGAGAGAATCATAGTTGGAATAGCACGAAATCATTCCTTTGAGTGATAGAAAAGTTGGATTGACAAAAGTTCCCTTGCTTTACGTCAATGTCTCACTTACAAATCTTGCCCATGTACAGTTACAGCCACGTTTCGAAAAGTTTTTGGATCCCCACATGGAATTGTTGGAAATTTCTTAGCTTGTCTAGAAAAAGCTAATGGATTACGGGGGCGTTTGAGATAACTTAGAAGGGCAGATCTCTCGCTGAACCAATGGAGAGAGAACCGAACACGAACAACCCCTCGAGGCCTTCGGTCGTATATGAATGATGATACTCGCAAAGGGAAAGTAATATCATATTCCGTATCTGGGCGTAACGAGGCAATATCGATAGTCACCCTGCCGCATAAATAATCAGCCTCTTTTTCTTTCTGTTGCTTAACATCAAAAACCCCGATAAATGCGCGAGCGTAAGCATGGTGAAGAGGAAAGACTGTGGCTCGCTTCGATGAGTTTGGCCACATGGGAGACCGGGTTCCTTCAATAATGTCAGTCGTGAAGGCACAGTCACCACAGACTGCATAGACGGAGACTTCAGGCTTGAAACGATCTAGCCCTACACACCCCAAGATCTCGAGTCGTAGAGACCCGATTCGTCCGTCCTCTTTGGGAGAGCCAAAGTGTCGTTGAACAGCTTGAGAGACCTTTGCGTGACGAGTGGCTTTAGTACTTGGAGTCAAATATGAAGTTAGAAATACAAAGTTGCTAGATCCAGCCATCATGCACTGATAAAGATCTGTTTCGTTCATGAATGTCGCACTCTGGAAGGCACTGTGCGGTTTGACGCGAACTTTTTTGCGCTTCTGGTCATGGTCTGACTCGATTCGTCTCATCTGAGATCCAGACGCAATCAGACTACTAGTATGATTCGTCCCAACAACGAAGTCACTGCTTACATAATTCATACCGCTGGTATAACTCCCAGAGTTTGATTCTGCGGCCCTTAACGTAACACCCTGAATCTGAGAATCACTGGAAAAACCTCCGTACCCTCTATATTCTCCAAAAAGATCTCCAGAATTATTTCCTTCATACCTCCCGTCATAACTTGAAAGGCTTCCCGTCGATCCCTTGAAATTTGAGCCCATCGCGTGCTTGTTCCGTTGTCGAATATTTCGTGGAGATCGCGATTTTGTGTTACGGGAAGAATCTCTTCCTCTTGGGCTATTACTACGGTCAGCTTTGCCCGTCGAATGGTCTCTTCCTAAGCCCGGTAGCCGAATGCGCATTCTTTTCATGGTCTTACGCCACTTTTCTCTTTCCTTTGGATCTTGTGAGTCGTATCGTGAATTCATCATATTTTGTCGTTCCTTCTTTCCTCTAAGTTCTGGTTCTATGGAATCAGGGGGTTTGAAGTTCTGTCTTGTTCAAAGAAGGAGAGATAACTCGGATCAAGTATTCAAAGCCTACTGTGATTTAGTTTTCCATTCATCAGTTCCATATGCATTTTTTGTATTAGTAAGGCAGCAGTGGTGCATCACTCATGTGTGACTTCAGAAAGACAAAAAAAAGCGAATGTACATAGTACCGTACTTTACGTACTCGTAAGCGTTTTACAGTACCGTAGATATCTGTTGATTTTTTAAGAGCACAACAGAGAATTTCTAGTTTCGATCCCGTAAAGCAATTATGCAACGGTCGGTCGCAAGAGTGTCGCAACAAAAAAAAAAATTATCGCTTCGAGTACAGGTACGTGCGTCCGAAACGGCAACCATGCATAAAACGAACCGGTACGTTGAACATAGCGGGTCATAATACAGAGAGCTTATTTACCATAGCATCTTCTGTTAAGACACGTCCGTTTTCGCTTGGAAGACGATTTCAAGAAAATGCTACGCTATTACTCCGTTCCCAATTAAATGCACCTATGACCCTTTTTTGCTGTTCCTAAAGAGTGTCCTCGAGTGGATTAACCCTCATGAATAGTTTATTAAACCCCAAATTCAGAGAACCAGATTCAAATTGAATATGACTGTGTAGGAGGCGTAGAATCAGTACTACAAAGTGGAAATGAGCATGCGTGTGATTAAAAATTATTTTCACACATAATATGAACACAGCAAATGAAATTTTGACAATGATACAGTGCACCTCTTTCAAACAAGAAATGACCACACAGGGACCTTCTCAATAAGTAAGATAAGAATACCATGATAAAGCTCTCATTCCTGGCTTTCTATAGCTGTTGGTGGCATTGTTTAATGACTGGCAGAACAACCCCCCTTTCAACCGGTAAAATGAAAATCATATGCTAAAATCGGGTCTTTTTAAGTAGCTATAGCAAGTACATCAGACACATTAACTACATTCAATCTACATGATTGTATAAMAGTATAATAGATCTGTCAAGTGCAAAAAGAAGCATTCCAATTGCCCAAATATTGACCTTAATTCAGTAGTAAAGGTGCAAAAGGGACATTTAATTGGGAAAAGTACAACATCTGTGGTATGGTAGAGTATGAGTACTGCAAGTACGATAGCTGATCCAAAATTCAGCAATCATTATTTTCTCATGGAGTGTCAACAAACTATGGTACACACTTGTTCTGTGCCCAAGGGTGGAGTGAAAACAGAATGGGCACGCCACCAGTTCATTTTTCCCAAAAATATTGATCTGTGACTTTTGGACCGCCGGGATCAACCTATGATTCTGGTTGTCATGACAACCAAGATCTGTGTATTGAGTTCCATAGATTATTGGAATCAATGACTTATCATTTTCAGTCTCATGAGCGGGCACACCCTGAAGACAGGAATAACTGGGCACCAAAAAGAACAAACTGAAATTTTTGATCTTCCTAAAAAGAAGAACAACAATCTTTTTGTTGTTTCCTCTCTCAAGAACAACACAAACACAAAGGAAACTAGAACAACACAGGACAAGAGAAGAGCATGTCAACCATGATAGGAGGGGGATTGGGATGCTTGTGCAACTCTCTACTAGTTAATACTACTAGTACTAAAAGTATCAACATTATTCTCTGTTGTGGAGGATGCACAAGCTTGCTGAGTGAGAGAGAGCCAACTTCTTGAGAGGGAGGAAGAAGGCAAAGTCCCTTATGTGATACACTTTGTTGGTTGCATTGCTAATCAGCATAAAGAAAGAAGAAGGAGCAGTGCAACTGACACATCTTCCTCTGTATCCACCATGGCACCAACACCAGTAGGAGCAGCAGACATTTCAGCAGCAGATCATCCACCAGGAGTACTGCTCCCAGTATTGCTCCTGGGATCCTATCTCCATACCATACTACTACATATTATCCAGAATCAATCTGTTGGTTCCCTTTTAACAAGGGGAGCACATGAGCAATTCTGTGGGATTGCTTTCATGTGACTAGTATCCCAAAACATACATTGATACTAGATAGTTCTTATGGATATTCATGCAAACAAATGTGGTGAGTTTGACATGTTTGCGGTCTGTTAGCAGTCCTATTTTTTGTCCTGTTTTTTGTGGGAAGGTATGGAAGAAAAGTTGCAAGACACAATAACTCAAGGAACACAAATAACACAGTGCATTGCATGGGATTTAGTAGACAATCTAATCAATGGGATCAAGTTTAGATCATCCTTCATAATACTAGTACTAGTACTAACTGGAATATATTCTAATTGTAGTTGTTATTACTATTTATCATTGATCAAAGAGCTAACCCAACTAAAACAACAATCATCTCAGCCATGGGAATCATCATCCACTTGCAATCAACAATCTGCATTGAGTGCTTGCAATTATTGCAATTGACAAGCACAATTGTTGCAATGGACAATCCGCATTGATCAACCCAACAAGAATTGGAATTCCCCATTAGTAGTGTCTGTAGCTGGGGTCCTCCCATAGGAAAAGTATCCAATTTGACATTTTGCCTAGGATTGTCTCAGCTCTTGAAAGGATTTGAATCAACTGGAATCACTCATGAAGGTGTTGAGGATCTGATCAATGCCCACAGAGCTGCTTTGATAATTATAACAACAACAAGACATTGAGTATGATCTTCCAATCCCCAAGCTCTTCTAGTGTAAGCCTCTCCTTCATTTTTGGGAATTGCCCCTGGATCATTCTCATGCCCCATTAAGACAACTGTCAGACCACAGCCATTGCCTGCCTGTTAATTACTACAGCCTGGGTGTTTTCAGGCATAGTATCAAAGGTATCTAGGTCATTTTGCTGGCTCCAAATAACATACTCAGCCATGGTGCTGTCGTGCCAAGTGCCAGGGCAGTTATATGTGGTCATCCAAGAAGTGTTCTGTCTGGCACAAAGACAAGGACACTATTAATGTATGTGTCCACAACCCACAAGTTGTGGCACATACTTTGAATGGCCCAGTTATTTGAGTGCTTCTTAATCTTACTAACTTTGAGGCCATCAGCTGGGCCCCATACTCTTTTGGTTCCAAGTGCAGGGTACTGTCTTCTTATTGCTGCTGCATGATATGTCTGGACCTCTTCCTCACACAKGGGTCTAATAATTGCATTTGGATGATTTTCCAACAAAAAAAGGACTCTTCTGGAAAATTTTAACCATTTGTAGATAGGAGTGGAGGTGATTCCACATATTATAAACAAGGCCCTACTAGCTGCTGATCTATGTGTCCTGTACCAAGTCAAGGCCAATGCCATTGCAATGGTTGGAGTTACATCCCTCTTTTTGCCCTTGGGTTTGCATTTCTTGGTGAAGTGTCAAGGTCTGAACAGGTCAGTGTCTTTGTCCAAGGTATATCTATCAAGCACTAGTAGCTGAAAGAGGGAGAGGAGGGGACTAAAGACAGGACGGTCTACACCACAACAGTTTAGAAAAGCCTGGTCATCACCACTACCAAACACATACATGAATGGGGATTCATTTGTCCCAATGAGTGAAATTCAAGACATCATTCTATCCCTCCATTGCCTGTCCTCTCTAGAGAGCCTCTGGCGTGTCTCCTTGTCCTTGTCCTCTTCAAGGGAAGCTGCCCACCCAATTAAAACCAACTCAGGGGATGTTTTGCTGTAAAGTAGGAATCAATGGCCAAATAGTAAGGATGGAGAGTGTTTCAGAGGAAGAATTTGAGTTGTTGTAGCATAGATTTAGACTTTTTAGAAGTTTTAGAGGAGGAATGCAACTTGCTGTGCTATGACACTGCTGTTTCAAAGGAGCAATGCGGCTGCTGTGAGAGAGGATGGAGGCTGTTTTGGAGGAGGAATGCAGCTCTTTGGGTGCCATATCATAGTGATTTTCAATGTGGGGGAAGAATCAATAGCCAAATAGTGAGAATGGAGACAGTTTCCAAGCTGTTTCATGAGGAACAAGATGCTGATTTTGTGAAAATCTGAATCTTCTTAGCGCCATGAGGAATCTGCCAAATGTGAGGACAATTATATGGGATTCCACATTCCAAAAAGAGAGGACAATATATACTTTCACTGATCCTGCCGTGTCTTTAGTACTACTGAAAATGATTCCTGAAAACATATGGATATATATTATGGGACTGAACCATTCTGCACAATCTCATGCTATTCTTCTATTAGAATGGCATGTACAGTGCATCATAGATCTAGATTTGTGTCGAAACAACAATAAAGAAAGTTGTACATACAAATTAGTCAATTAGAGTACAAGTAACTAATTTTTGCAACCCATATCTCAAAATGGTCAGAATTGGTGCGTAGGCTATTATGTGTATTGGTCTCACTCTATTTACCACCGTAATGACCATATGTTTTACATACTTTGTAGTAGGAATTCTACTGTCCAACTGTACCAGCACTTCTGTTTTGAACACTTCCATACCTATTATGGTTGCACAGCACTTCTATAGGGTACTATTTAGCTTTGAGTGCAACTGAGTGTAACTCCCACTTCAATACATTAGTACTCCTGCACTGTAAAGTGTTGAGCCCAAGACTCAGATTTTTCTATGTACTCTTCAGCAGCTCTTCTTTGCTCACAAAATGAAGCTCCTGATAAGCAAATGAACAAGCAACCAAGCAAAGAACAAGCCCCATGACAAGAGCCCCAGCAGAAGAAGGAGCAAGAAGGCTGTGGGGAGAACCTTGACACCTTGCCATGATGATCCACAATAGTGGTGCTGGTTTCACTCAGTACTACTTGAATTCATGGATTTTGTTCACAATAGACCTGATAATGGAGGGGAACATGACACACTGTTCCTTGGTGAAGCTCTGTTCACATGCCAACAGTTGACCTGCAACATAGCATCGGATAACATGCACAGGCTCTTTTTGGTTAAAGTGTACAGACAAGAGGTTCCAGACCTTGATACTGGTCATCCTATTGTGCAAGCTACAACCCTGCTCTACGACAGGAAAGCTCTATCATATTTCATGTCAAGTGATAGTATGTAGTCCTCACAGCAAGTGAATGATCTAATTGCAGCTGCAAAAAGGAGCAAGAGAATCCATTGGTGACTGTAAATGGAATTCCAATTGGACAGATCTCTTTCAAAGAGGAGGGAATTTTTTGCAAGCCCTTGAGCTGATAGGGGGTGCAAGAACAAACAGACTGATTAATCAGTTCATATCTTAGGGGGATCCATAGAAGCAGCAGGATGAGGCTTTGAAATTTAGCATCCTTTTCATTGTCAGCATTGTTGTTGTTGCCATTGTTGTCCCTAATGCTTGTTCTTGTGTGTCTTTTTAAATTCCTTCCCCCCCCCTAAATACAATAAAATACATTTAAAAAATTGATAGACATTGTATATGTTAACTGTGCTATCCTCAACAAGAGGAACAAGATAAATAGCTGACAGAGTATTCCACCAGGTGATTGTCAAGAATTAAGGCCATGTTTTTTTTTGACTGCATGATTCTTTGTGTGGTTTTTGCCTTGTACATGAGGGTGTGAGCACTTCTCGTCAATCACCCTGATACTGGTCTGCTTCGTCTCACACTGGCTTAATGCACCCATGTACATTATTTACTACATCATACATGGTTGCAAAAATAGTTGCATTTTTTTGGTACTTGCCCAGTACAAGTACGTCCTCATGAAGAGTCAGGTATTTACTAGCTATTCAGGACTCACTCAGAACAACTAAATTGATTGCAGGGAAGCTAGCTTTTAACATACTGGCAATGGTACCCATACCCTCATACTGCTAACCAATACATCAATTGACTACAGAGAACCAATTAAGAGGGGAAAATATATTATTTAAGAGATCCAAAAAAGTGACTCATCATGCTGAAGATTAAGTAACTATTTCCATATGAATTAGAACCATGACTACCTACTACCTACTATTTCCATAATTAATGAATTTGAACCATGACTACCTACTTAACAGAAAAGAAGATCCTGGTAAGTGGTGTTGTCCTGATGAATTTTTATTGGAAGGGTGTCATAACCTGTGGGAGTGACTGTCCTAATAGTGATATAAAGTGTGTGCTAGTAGAAAAGTGAGTTGATACTCTTATCAAGGATCGACGAACTATGAAATCTAGAATGGATTGCTGTGGGGATCGAGTGAGGTGTGAATCGAATGAGTCGAGTCACTCACGCAAGTGAATGAAATGAGTCGTGTCGATCGTATGAATCCAATGGGATCGCGTGAGTCATATATGTATGGTGTGTATGACGTAACACAAACCGATATAATGGTGTTTTAAGTTTCCTGCGTGCACGAAAACAAATTCCCGCGCGTGTTTTTCTATGCTCAAATTAGAAT
>CAACVS010000506.1:166059-197100 GCA_900660405.1 Pseudo-nitzschia multistriata
TGCCGGCAGAGTTGATTGGAAAGGTGGGATTGGCTGGGGGCCCTTGCAACATTAAAGTCCATTTTGACATTACAACTTGAGTTTTCAATTTGTTCTCGCCACTGCCCACGCCGTCAGACTATGGTATGTCGTCGTCGTCCATCCTTCCCTTCGGTTGTCACGCCCATCGCTACGGCCAACCGTTGTGGTTCTTTCTTTTGTCTATTAGTCTGTCATTGGTGTTCATCATTGCCCCTTTCATGATGATTCTTATCTTAGCGCTAGTAGAATTAAGCTTCTATATTGTTCCTGTGTCGCACCATTGGTATCGTTAATAAAAAAGAACACAAAGGTAATTAAATCCAACTTACCGGTATTGGAACACTCGAATCTCTCCAACGGGTACGCACTAATACTCTATGCAGGTTTCGCCGTATGYTGTTGTTTTCTCGATTGGATGGTTCAAGGAAGGAAAACGTGAATGATTGTGATCAGCCCAATACCGTTATTGCAAGTGCGAATGTGGACATGCACACTCATGTTCATTATTTAATCGATCCCGGAAGGGCAATTCTCTCCTCCTCCATTGGCTGTGAAAAACGTGTCCCGGGACCATACTGTATTATGTTGAACCAACAATCGCCTCCTCCTCGTAGTTTGTCATAGCTCTAGGGAGCAGCTTGGAACAATGAATATTTTTATTAMCCCTCTACAGAACCTGTGCGGAGAAATAAAATAGAATATCATGCCAAATATTTGAGTGGTACCAATAGCAACGACGTTCTTCTCTGAGGCATATCCGACCAGTGCACACTAATCATGGTTTCTCAACTGGTGAACAACAGGCATGTTTCGAAATATATCGCAATACATATWATTTTTTTTGAATCCCACCGCGTGTAGTACATTATTACGTCACAACATAGTGCTATTGTAGTATCGGTGGTGCTGTTAGACTGCGCAATACAACGTGAAACGTTGTTGGACGGATCGGGTGCTTGATCCGCGCATCAAGCCGATTGCTGCTAGTAGTACACGATGTCTAGGTTTCTTCTAGAAACAAGAAGGGTCGTCCCACTGGTTGCTGTTGCTTGCAAGTTTCTCGTGCGATGTTACTTCCTGTTTCGAAGAATAGAATGGTTGCTCCTAGAGCAATACTAACTWGTCGATCATGGTACAAAATTGTAGCTTTAGTTTAGTATTGAAGTTTAGTCTAAAATTGTAGTAGTATACTGATGATACAATAGGTAGTGTGCACCCCATCGATAGAAGCATTGTGGTTTCTATTTCCTCCTCATCCAAACACGATGTCCTCCACTATGTTGTCTGTGTCCACCATCAGTTTGATACGRCTTTCGTTCAGGTTCTTCATCATACACTGATCGTCGCTGTCGAGGTTGAACTCGTTGTTCGGACAGATGGCAACAAAGAGACCGTTTATTTGCCTCCTGGCGGCCTCCCCGTCCATCCCWCGCAGGTTTTCCGAATACTCCTCGTGGAGAAAGCYGTTGTCCACCACCTGCAGTACCTCGTTCGTTTCCCCCTCAACCATGAGCTTGATRCGACTCGGGTCGTACTCCCTCGATACGCAGCCCATGGTGATGATAATGTCGTAGCTGCAGATGATCACTCTCTTGCTGTCTATCAGTCTCTTGGCRTGCGTTGCGTCCATACCCATGAGCTTGTCGACGAAGCGTTTGTGGAAGACCTCTGAGCTGTTTTCGGGCGTTTTTCGATCGTCGTCCACATCATCATCCATGATTTCCCTGCCGTAGTCATCGTCGGCAGTCGCTTCGTCCTTGTCCTTGTCTTCGCTGCTGCTGCTGTCCTCGCTGGTGCTATCCCCGTCTTCGCCCTCGACTTCTTCCTTGTCCTCGAATGGATCATCGTTGTCGTCGTCTGATTCTTTCTGGTTCTTTGCACCGCAGCTTTCRTTTTCTTTGTTCCACTTGCATCTATGCCTCTTGCAGTTGAATTTTTTTTCGATTTTCTTGCATKCGTCGTCCGTCAGTTTTGTTACGCATAGTCCTATCGATGTGTTTCGTGTGTTCTTCCGTCTCCTCACCCAACTGCACTCCCTGGACTTTCGGCATTTATTTCTCTTCAAACCGCTGCAATCGCTCTCCTCTGCTCCTACACAGCTTATAGCTATCAGCAATAGTGCGCAGACGAAGACAGYGGACGGGAGGTTGGAGAGGCCCCTCTTTTTCGTGATGTAGCGTCCCGCGGAGGTTTTTGCAAAGGGCTTCATTGTCGTTATCATTTATTGGTCACAATCGGCAAGAATATTCTYAGGACCTGAACATTTAGTTTGGAATCGAGATTGTTTTATGCGGCGATTGTGCTTTTTATGCGTTGCTCGTAGTCTCGAAAATTCTCGTGCAGACATCAGTCAGTACCGTGTTTTATCGAAACGTACCGGTACTGTTACAGTTTTATTAACAAACGCTACCGGGAGAAGCCATCGGAATGTTCATGTTTTGGAAAATTCTCAACGAATACCAATTTTACCTCAACCGCGATTGATTCAASCACATAACTATGTATTACAATTTATATCACCAGTGCAAAAAACGATTTATTAATCCTCACCTAATCGACCAGTTGAAGTTGCTTCCGGTACCAAAGTTGAAACACAAACCTAAACTGAAAACGAAGGAGGCAATATATGGATTTTTTATTATATAGCCCTATTGTCAWTCAATACTTTCGTACCATTAATGTTAAGACGGTATTGCTACTTTAATTTCAGTTGGGAAGCGTATAATCGTATTTATATGTTGTGACGCAACAMGATCAGRTTTTCCAGTGTGAAATTTTGACATTTATTGTTCGATTCAAGTTCGTTTTTAAATTCGACATAGCGCAAACCATCATTTTCAGTGGTACGATTTACGGGACCGCAATAAGTATGGCAAGTCAACACCGTATCACCGTGAACTCGTCACAGTGACCCGACAATACATATCGAAAAGGTTCTAGTCCTCGCCTACTGGAAAGAAATCATTCTCGTTCTCGCTAATCTCGATTTAACACGATGGCCCAGTATTGCATKGCCTTCGTACGATGTTAATTGCGGGCACGCGCTTTCCCAACGATCGATTTATGCTTCTGCCATTGGTTGACAGGTACGGTACCGTACGGAGATGCTGTCAGTAGAAGAATTGGCGGATTCAACCCGTGTTAACAAAATCGCCATCGCGGCAATGCCTTTCTCCTAATCGAATCTGTTCTAAAAATCACTTTTCAAGCTACCATGATTTGACGCCACGATCCTGTTCCACCCCTCAAGTTCGTTTGCAAAAACTGCCACTTTGCACCAGTATTTTCTTGTTAACATCGAATACAGTACTATGCCTTAATTACAGTCAGTGAATGTTCTTTYATCAACTTCTCGTGATTCTTGTTTGCTTCCTCCTCGACGAAGAAACAATGATGCTTTTTCTTTCTTCCACACGACCAATTGTAGTACTAGTAATGGGCCATTCCCGTTAACAGAATTGCTACTTTTGATAGACAGACAGACCGAAAATTTAGCAATTCTACTAGTGTTACAAAATTTATTACTTTTGAGTGGGCTCAAATTTGCTGCTCTAGTAAATGTAAAAATCTTTGATGGAACCCATGTGCATGAATGAGAATCCTGTTGAAAGACTCAACGCAAATGGTGCTGCACGTGCCTCTTTTTTAAGATTCCAGATTCCCAAAAGAGCCAGCCTTCCTCTCAGTCTGCCTGTTGAAGTTTTGATTCCTCCTGCTATTATAAAAGTAATAAATGTGCTAAATCTGCAGGTTTAGCAATTCAACCAACAGCACCRGCAGGAGGAGCACCACCGCCACTGCCAGGCAGCAAGAATCATGATTTGGTGGTGGYGGTGGTGGTGGGCCGATGGTATCCTCATTCCTCACTCCTTGGTGGAGAGTGGCCGCCCAGGACACAATGTACTAGAAGCTCCTGCTGGAGGCTAGAGGCAGATGGGGATGGCAGGATTGACGTAGTACTCTACTAGTACAGGTAAAAGTACAAGTACAGAACCTGCTACTACTATTGACAGTTCCTTTGTTGATGAATTGTTGCAGAAATCAGGAATTGACTAGTACTATGGTGCATTGGATTGTCACCTGCCTACACTTTTGCACAGGAGGAGCTAGTAGTCTTGATGATTCTCACTGCTCTGGACTTACCAAAGAAACACAAAGAAATTTGGTGCTTGTGTAGAATCCATGTAGACCTGCTCAGTACCCCAAATAGCAAATAAATTAGTACCAGCATGACAAAGAACAAAGAGATAATTCATTCTTAAATATTGGCAGTTTGGACAGAAACACTTAAAGCAGTCATTTCAAAATTCCCATGACTTTATATTCAATCATTATTGATGTGATAAGACAACATTCCAAAATTTAAGAGAACCAAATTCCTACCAACAATGAAAAAATTTAGCCATTGTCATCATCAGTCATTAAAAAATTTAAGAGAACAAGATTCCCCCCAAGAATGAGAAAATTTTGTCAGCATTGTAGTCATCAGTCATTRCAACATTTAATAGAACCAAATTCCCACCAAGAATAAAAAATCAGTCATTCTTATCATTGGTCATTCCAAAATTGAAGAGAACTAAATTCCCCCCAAGAATAACAAGAAAGCAGCCATTGGCATCATCAGTCGTTCCAAAAATTCTTGACAAATTCTTGGGCATAGTTGTGACGACTAGTCATTCTGAAATCAAAGAGAGCCAATTCACCCTAAAATGGCACCCTCTTTTTTAAATTTTCAGTTATCAGTATCATTATTGGTTGTTCCAAAATCCAAGATAATCTAATTCCTCCAATGGCTTGATGGATATTCAGTCATTCCTGTAATTGGTCATTCCAACAAGGCTAAAGATAATCCAATTCCTCCCAAGACTTAACATTAATGATAGTAGTAGTAGTAGTAGTAGTAGTAGTAGTAGTAGTAGTAGTAGTAGTAGTAGTAGCAGTAGTATATTTAGTAGAATATTTAGTAGTATTTAGTCATAAGCATCACCAATAGTCATTCCAAACTTAAAGGGGACCACCAATTTCTTCGTGTTATCAGCTCCTCAAAATGTGACAGAGCACCTGTCACTGCCAAGCACAGCAGCAATTGTGAGAGGGGCTAGTACAGCCATGGCCTGGTGGATGGCCCCATTGCACCCAACAACAAACAGCTTTGTCTTTGACTACAATGGGCACAACTCACTAACCAAGACCAAGGACAAACACACTGTCAATGTCTTGTTGGACAAGTTTCATTCCTAATAAAAAAATACTGCCAGTTCCTCTCAAATGTGGGTGCAGCAATGCAGAGCATACTAGCAAGGCCAGCAACACCACCAACAACAACACCAAAGTCAAAGCCAAAGCCAAAGGCCTCAATGAAAACATTTTGGTGAACCTTGCTTATGAGACAAATACTACTACACAAATGAAGAGTCATGAACATGATTGGTCATTCCAGAATTAAACTGGTTAATTACTAAAGATGAAAGAGAATCCCACTGTCACCAAGACACAATAAATTCAGTCAGAAGCCATACTACAACCATCAAAACAGAAGTGGGAAAAAACACAAGACTAACCAAAAAGTATATGAGCATTGCAGCATAATCTTCATGTTAAGTCAATAGTGCTGGAGGGAGGTAGTACTAGTAACAAGCATTCAGATTGGTATTGGTACTACTATTAGAAATAGTAGTAGTAGTATCCTCTTGTTGAATGCTTGTCCTGAAGATTGTTTTTTCATAAACTCTAATACTAGTATATTAGTATGAGAAAGTTTTAATGACATTGGATGTGAAAGCTTCAGGGTCAGGGTGAAAACAGAGTAGTGACTTTTGCTTCAGTTGGACAAGTTTTGGGTAAAAGAAATATGACCACTCTCTTCTTTGCTAACCACCATGCTTGGTGGTGTAGTAAGGCTTGCTTATGTTGGGAAATAGTGTGATCATTGAATTCTTTCTTATTGCTTTGCTCTAGTAGGACAAGATCAATATTGTATACATGGCTGTGAAATGTACAATATAGTTTTAGATTTTGGGCTACTATCTATTTGTCTACAGACAGGCACATGCTGAATTTTTGAATCCCACAATTGTGGTGGGACCAAATAGTAGTTTTGAATCCCACCAGTCATGCGACCATAATAGTTTTGCTTGCATGTGCCTTTCTGTACCAGTAATACAAGTCAAATTTTTAATCCCATGAGTCATTACTACTATACTGTATTTAGATGGCCCAAAATCAACGCACAGTAGAAGAACACATAGAACAGTAAGAGAGGTTCATCTTACTTGAACAGCTATCTTTGTCCCCAACAGACACTTAACAATGATAAGCACATGAATTGAATCATAGTAAAAAGATGAATTCAGTGATATGAGGGGTTATAGGGGTTATTGAGTATTTAATTATATCACTGTATGTATATTGAGTATTAAGAATGTACAATTATATCTTCTATTTTTGAATTGCCACAGTCATACAAGATGAGTACAAAAAGAAGATTTCAATCAATAAAGAGGGCCAGCTGGTACAAGAACAGTAGATGATATGGATGCTGTCTTCCTGGTGGGAACAGAGACAGTAGCATGAGTCATGAAATTGTCACCACTTCAATTGTTTGACAAGAGATGTAAAGTGTGTGCTAGTAGAAAAGTGAGTCGATGCTCTTATCGAGGATCGACGAACTATGAAATCTAGAATGGATCGCTGTGNGTGATCAGGTAAGAATGGAAAATGCTACTGGGTTATAGGACATGTGTTGGAGACAGGAGACATGACAAGTGAGTCAGTACAGATGGTAGTACTTATTTTCTTGTATGTTTGGAGGTAGTATGACAACAAGTACATATTAGTAGTAGTAGCTGAAGACAAAATGGTTTCAGGACCCTTCTTGGAGAATAAATGAGYATATGAGGGACAAGTTTGGTGAGGTTGCAGGGCAAACAACAGTTGCAGACTTCTCCTGTTGTCAGCCACCTTTGATGTTGCAGTGCTTGTTTCTGGGAAAGGTGGTGGTCATGAAAGTCTTCATTTTGTTGTTTCCAGAACAWCACATTCTCAACATCCAGATTATTGACACTCTCTTTGATAGTGATATTTAGCTAACAAGAACAACAAAGTAATGGACCAGTAGAAGCATTGCCTCTCCCCTACTAGTAGCTACAGAAACAAATGTTGATTTGCAGGATAATAACCAATCTGAGGGCACTCTTTCACAAAGTAATCAAACAAAGTCTGTTCAAGTGGTATTAGTGGCAGATTTTACCAGTCATTGGCAGCAGTAGATATTTGCATAAAAACATACTAACATCAACAGAGTGAAGAAAGGCAGTAATTTGAAATATTGATCAATGAGGAACATCTCAGCTCACATGGCACTCAGCTGACATGGCATTGGTTTCAGCCTGGTCTTAAACAAGCAATTGGATTTATGTTGTGCTTTCAAGAGTTCTTACTATCACTATCACTATCACTAGTACTACTACTACTACTACTACTACTACTACTTCAACTATTACTGTTATTCTTAATATTACTGCTACTACTAAGCTAAGCCGCCAAAAAGAGAGAATTCCACCACTGGTGGTGGTCTGTTTGTAAGAACACCTCTTCTCTTCACAAAAACAACACTGCTGCCAACAATCATCACCATAGCTACTAGACAACAAATCAATGAACTCCAGCATTCCTATTTCGGAAAGAACAACTAACCACAATTGTTTTTTTATTTGCTTCCAAAATCTTTTTTATTTTTTCACCTTTGTACTCACAAAGTTTTTGAACTGCTGTAGTAAGTACAATGCAAGTTTAATTGGAGTAAAATGCGCATTAGTAACAACCCTACCAACCTACGACACCCGCCTACAGGTCAAAAAGGCATTCTACTCAAACACCACCAAAAATCATTACTAGTAGTACTACTAGCAGCACAGTTCCCAGAATTCAGTACTGGTTTCTACCAACTGCTACTACTACTACCGCCAAACAGATCTACTGCTAGTTTTTGGTCACTTTTTGACTGCAAACAGCAGTAGTGTTCGTCATGAGACCACCATTACTACTAGAACTGCTCCAGCAGCAGGAACAATGCCTTTAATGAGATCCCCTTTGGGTATATGATTGGTCATACTAGTAGTAGTAGTGTCACGAAGAGTGCTGTGTGTCATCGTTACATGATTATAGGCCTGCTGGAGGGAGATCATGACAGCAYATTTCTTACAACCAGTCTGACCAAATTTTGCTATTGCTGTTTTCCTCAGAGACTGGTGGTGGCGCGTCCTGTGTAACAAAATAGTAGGTCAGAGGAACTTTATCAAGAAACAGCTCTAGACCACCAGACTAAGCGTCCAGTCCAACAAGAAATTTAAACAATTAACTAAAGGTTGGTGTCATTGGGAAGCCAAAGGATGCTCTAGAGGCTTAGAACTACTACTAGTACTAGTACTAGTACTAGTCTGTCGAAGTCATACTACTAGCTAGTGGATGGTCGTGGAATTTTACTCCGATTGAACTGGTACTTGCRTTAGCCAACCAATCGAGAAATCGAGAAACGAATCACGAGTTGGTCACTCACGTGCAAGTCCAATCGGTGTCCTCATTCATCCTCCATCCATCCACTTTTCGAGACGAAAATCTTTCAATTTTGGTATCACACGTTGTTCTTTCGAAAGTTCGACGTGAGAGACAGCGAGGGAAATAGGAGAAAGAGCCAATAAACCCGAACTACAGTACGTCGTACCAAAAACCGATACTTGGGTATCTAAATCCATCTGTTCTTCCATCTCGACCCGTCCATCCATCACAGACCCGGTGGCAAAAGCGATCAGGCACGAGCAGCACACCGCAGCACACCGCAGCACACCGCTACACTATACCAGCCTACGGAACAGGATTCGTCGTTCCCGCTCTCGCAACCATGACCGTGGCGGACACCTCGACCGGCACCGGCAAAGAGATTGTAAAGAAGAAAAAGAAATCCCGGAAGCGTCCCGCAAAACCAAAACCCGGAGATCCCGGCTACAAAACCCCCACGCAGCTTCGAAACGCAAGGAAGCGAAGAAAAAAGAAAGAGGAGCGGGCCGCCATTAACGGCGGCCACCCGTCAAAGACGACCACCGTTGCATCCGAAAACCTGGAGGCAGAGGCCCAGATTTCCAGCGGRCACAWCAACAACAACAAGGACCCCTCCCTTAAATACCTGTCGAATCCAAGGGCCGCTCCRACGGTGCGYAACGCCATCAAGTTCTTTCGCGAGAAAACCAACGCCCAGGCCGGGACCAGCCACGACGCCTACTTCCCGGTGACCGTCGGACCGAAGCTGGGCTGGAGGACCGTTGCCCGGCTGGCCGTCCAGGCCCSGGAGGCGAAAGGAGGCAAGCGCAAGCTCCGCATCGGTCTCTTTGTTCCCGGCTCCCACGAGCTGCTRCCGGTGCCGGATTGCCCCGTGCACCACCGCAAGATCAACGTGCTGGTCAAAGCCCTGGAGGACGAGTGCAACGCCCTCGGCGTCCCGGCCTTTGACGCATCGGAAGCGGCCGATGTCACCRGCAGGAACACCTTTGGGCTGCGGTACATTGCGGTTGCCATCGAACGGTCGACCCAGAAACAACAACTKGTKCTCGTGTGGAAAGAAGACGCGGCAGATTCCGCTGCCAAGAACGAAATCCTGGGCCGCTTGATCCAGCGCCTGGTCGAGCTGTCCGGRAAGCAGAACCGCAAGGACGTTCWGCTGCATTCGGTRTGGGTTCACTACAACAACACGTGGAAGCACGCGAACAGCATTTTTGACCGAGCGGGGCGGTGGGAAACGCGCTTCGTCGACGGCTGCGGGGACGCCAAGAAACTCGAGGACGATCCGCTGTGCGGTTCGATCCGGGAGGCCATGCTACCTCTTCTCACCCCCAAAAAGGGGAAASAGGAAACCGGTGGTGCCACCGGTGGCAGTGGCAACGAGATTCRCGTCCCGCTCTACTTTCCTCCGCAGGTGTTCCGACAGGCCAATCTCGATGGCTTTGCCAGGATCATTGTCCGCATCCGAGAATGGCTCSAGCAGCAGCAGCCGTCCAGACCACCCGTGGCCRACCGCACCGACCAATTCCAGACCCCGGAAGACCCTAGCGCTCCCCCAAGGCGGAAGCGCCGAAGGGGAAGGCGCGACACCTCGAACGCCAACTACGTCCCACAACGCGGCAAGGACACCACGGCAGACGCACCGTCCAACTCAACAAGGGCAACCCTTGGACACTGCCTGGAACTATAYGGAGGGGTGGGAACCATTGGCTTGAACCTAGCGGACCTCTTCGATAGCATCGAGTCGTCGGACGAGAATCCCTACAACGAAAAATGCTTTCACGCCGCTGCCGACGAACTCAAGGTGAACGGCACCCTGCTGGATCCATCGMAACGATCGCAGATCACGTACACCTCCAAGTCTGCCTCGGACGTGGTAGCACAACACCACGATTCGCTGCGAAAYGCACGGGTTGTTCTGGTGGACCCGCCGCGGAAGGGCCTCGATCCTCCCGTCGTCGAGGCCCTGTGCAGCGAGTACGGACCAAGGGGCAACGGGGGAGAGCAGCAGCACCAGGCACTGATCTACGTCAGCTGTGGATTCGATGCCTTTCGGCGAGACTACCGAGCACTCGTCGAGAAGTCCGGAAAGTGGACCCTGGATTGCGCCGAGGGCCACGTTCTCTTTCCCGGCAGCGATGCGATAGAGACCCTGGCCTTTTTTACGAGAACAAAGTAAGAGTAACAAAATTGGTTGCATCCTCGCACTAGAACACTAGAAATTATAGCTCCTATGAACCACACACCGCAATTYACTTTCAAGAATCCTGTTGCCTTGACGAATGAAACAACCGGCGTATCCTTTTTTGCTATCTGYGAGTTCTATTCTYAGGGGCGTTTAAGTGAGTTCGACGGGTGGTCGTCGTTACCAATACGACGGAAACAGTTCGGTTTGTACCTTTTCCAATGCTCACTTTGGCAACACCAACCAATGCAATGGCAAGAAATRWTGCATTTCTTGATGGTTAGACTGAAATTCTAACTAATTTGTCACCAWRCAACATGTATCCAATCCGCAGTAAAGGACGCAAACAACTCATTATATTGTAAAATGCCCTTCGGGCGTCTCCTTCTGTTGACATTTCAATAGTTCCCTTTCATCATATACGAAAAAAAACTTTGAACTGATAACATCCATTATTGTTAAATTCGCTCTTTCAATACAACGGTCCAAGACCATTTCATTCTTCTTATACTTATACTTCAACTTGGAGGAGTGAATGGATTGTTCTCAAAGGAATAAACTTGGTGCCCGTGCTACCATCAAAATCAAGCTTGTCGTACCCTGCTTCCTGGAACAACTCCACCAAWTCTGCCGTGGAACGCTCCCGTGCTCCGTATGAACAAGCAGCGACCATGTTGAGAGACATCAACGATTTAGCCGTCTCGAGGAAGGAGGGMGCTCCCGTGTCGAGGATCTGGTCCATGACGACCACAACCTTTTTCTTTTCTGTCTTAGAGGCAACRGCACGAATGTTCTCCAGAATCTTTACGTTTTCTTCGTCTCCCCAATCATGAATMAYGTAACGCATGATGAATGCGTCGCATTTGGATAGCTCTGCCGGAAACTCCTCMAAGAAGCTTCCTSCGATGGCCTCGGTCCGGTCACTCAATCCAATCGAAGCCATGTAKTCCCCGGCTCGCTTTGCAACKTCCGGCAKATCAAACACGATTCCGCTCATTTTGGGATAGTGAAGCAAGATCTCTCCAAGCAAAGATCCGATTCCCCCACCAATGTCGCAGACAACGGCATCTTCCGAGGGTGGATGCCAGTCAAGTAGTAGGGCCCCAGACGCAACGGGACTCAAAGACTTCATGGCTCGGCCAAACTCGGCTTCCTCTTCCGGGTGACTCGMATAGTAGTCCCAGACAGGTTTCCCGTGATGRATTTCAAAGCCACTTTTCTTGGTTTYGCCACCACCGTTCTTGATCAAATCGGTTGTGACGGCYCTCCAGCCGTGTCTCTGTTSTCCGTTGATCATGAGAAGAAAGTCGGCGAGCCCACCATTTTCCGTCACGAGTGTTCCATGAGGGGTCAGCGAAAACTKCTTTGTCGATGCGTCTTTTGCAAACAGATTGAGGTTCTTTCCAGCCTCCATGTACTGACAGACAACAAATGCCTGCAATTCAAGACCATCTGCGACCTCCTCGCAGGTCGCCGAATTTTTTGATTCGACAAAGTCAAAAACCTTGTGGTAGGATAGAGTGTAGGCAACTTCGGATTGCCAGAAGGCAGTGGACAAATCCATRATATAGGCATCCGGTGGCTGGGTGGCGAAGGCCAAAAAGCTGAAGATTTCATGTAGCTTACAACCAATCTTAAATGCGAACCAAGGTGGAATCAGTCCTGTGCTACTTCCAGCAGGGATGTTGGGAGGTGTGACTGACCCCTTTCCTGCTAAGATTGCCGCACCGACTGCGATGATCTGGTCGTGCGTTGATGGTGTTTCGAAATTTCATATGGGCGAACATGATGTCACCGTGATGACAGTGTTTGTTGATATTTACGACAAAGGAAACGACATTAAATGTTTGGTGAGACGGTTTTCATCGCACGAGGACTCYAAATGTAATARCAGCAACGACTCACAGTTCCTGCAATCAAGCTCAGCTTCATCGGACTCTTTGAATTCAAGTTCATCGTATCTCTTGATGTTTTTTTGTGTTTCCGGGCATAGGCATCGCAATAAAAAAAAGTAGTTTTTCGCGGATGTTCGTACTTGCACGGGTACAAGCGTACGGTACTGTGCGGATATTCTGAGAACCTTTCTTGATCGAATCCAAACGACGCGGATCGTGCTTTGCTCTTCCCTCAACTTCCGTACGTTACACTGCAGAATATGCAGTAAATCAATTTATCGTGCATAATCATCTCTGAATCATTTTGTACTGGAGTATTCCCTTGGATCTTTGTTTATTATTAACCGGAGAGACGAGAACCTGCATACTGTTTCTACTACTGCCAGGGGTCCGGCCTTGGAATACTACACCTACCGTACGTACTGTAATGTTACATCACACAGTCGTCAGCGAGAATTCTGAGAAAGATGGCCTCAAGATTCATCATCTGTTTGTTCTTCGCGAAAATGCGCTGACATACCGCGCGATTCGGACACATGACTTTCTTTCATTTCCTGGAAATCATGAAATATCTAACAGCAACCATATGAGGGAAGTTCACGTACGAGTACCAAGTACTTGTACCGTAGGGGTCATACATTTATGACCCCCTCAAAAAATTGCGCACAAAACCGTAAGAAGAGGTCAATTATGACCACTGATTGTGACTTCGTACAAACCTGTACTGTAAAGTACGTTGCTTTCTCTTGTTACTTGTTCTGGAAGGAAGCAAGGAACCCTTGAACGTTCCGTACTGAGCATTGAGCGAGGGACTAGTCCGAAGCTTTACATACCTTCATGTAATACTTCTGTACTAAAGTAGAGTAATAACATACTGTAATACAGTATTCACGAGTGGCATCCGTTCAGGTAAGATACTCGACAAGTACACAAAGAAAATATAACTAATATTGCAACCGTGTAGGATACAGTACATAAGACTCGTAGGTCTTATAGACAGTGCGTGGCAAGACTGGAGTGCAAGAGTATCAGCGTGTTTGATGAGAAGTACTCACACGATCACGCACAAGGCAAAAACCAGCAATAATTCTCAACAATCACGATAACAACACTGTCGATACTAACACTCCTGTCAGCTACTAAGATGGTCCTCTTGTTGAGGATAGCAAAATACAGCAAAATACTACAGTTCACATATACACAGTACTACACTATATTTTTATGCTTTTTTTCGATATAAGGGGGGGACAAGTAGTAAGGAAAGAAGACACGCAACAAAGAACAAAGAAGAACAAGCGTCGACGACGAGACGCGTCGTCGAAGACGACGACACACGTCGTCGATTGATTGATTACTAAGAAGCAGCAACAGGAGCCAGTCCTCTAAGCATGTGGTGTCCTCCCACTGCCTCATGAGGAGCCATGGCTCTAAGAATGAATGAAACGCGTTTGGAAGGGCCTCCATATACTGCATAAATTCTTCTTACAGYCACTTCAGAAGAACAACCAGCTCTGATGAGTCTTTCCATGCACTTCCAGAACTTCAAHCGCCTGCAGTACTTGCTCTTTACACGGCCTCGCTCAGCAGCAGTGAACTCCTTCGCAGCCTTATTCAGACCAACACCCACTTCCCATTCATTCCAGAGGACATAAAGATCATTAGGACACTTGCACAGCTCCGCTACTTCAGTTCCTGGACCACCAGCTTCCGACGCGCCACTGTTTACAGCTCGGACGCGACCACGTCTTCTTGCTATAGGACCCATGGCAGCTCTTTGGGACAACTCGATGGCTCTATTCAGCTTTTGGTTGAACTTAGCTTCACTTGCAATCTGCCTATTTTTAATATCATTCACTTGATTGGCTGTGGCAAAGAGCTTCGAAAACATTGCATGATTCCACTGCAGCTGAGTCCTACGAATCCCAGCAGCATTCGTCCCTCCAGCAGCTCCAGGAGCGGCTCCACCAGCACCATTCAGCAGGTCATCTGGATCAGCAAGCTCATCAAAGTGAACTTGCCCACTGAATTCATTAGCAGTCAGCTCAACTTTCTTGATAGGATTCACATCAGCATCCAATCTTTGAGGACCATGACTGTGATTGAGTTGAACCCAAGAACCGACAACATCCTGCTTTACATCCTCAGGAATCAAGCCTGATGCTTGCATTGCTGGATCACAGCAAGCCCAAAGCAATGCCTTTCCTAGGATTGCTGCAACTTGGTTACCAAACACATTAGCAATATTAGGAGCGACTGAAGAAGCAAGCCACTCGTCGGTGACCCCTGTCCCTTGCAAAGGCTTGTAGTAACAGATGCCTCCAAAACAAAGCTTCGATGCAACATTAATATCAGGCCATGCAAGCTGTGTGTCAGTGTATCTGTCCTGCTGGCGTCTTGASTTCCATCTTGCTCTATAATCAACATCATCCCGTGAGCAGCCGCACTGCCTTGCATAGGTGGTACCGAACTTCYGAATCGAATGAGTACCAAGCTTCCCTTCTGATAGTCTTTCAGGAACAAAGACAGGATTCCTAAATGCATGGCGCTTGATGAAATTAGAGTATGCAGTCTTCCCCTTATTMACCTCTTTTGCAACATCCTTTTGTGGTGATCTACTATCTGTAATTCCTTCAGTGAATAACCATTGGCTTGCAGCTCCATCACCTTTGCACCACTTTTCAAGATACAAAGCAAGCCCCAGCACAACACACGCCTTTTCATCCATCGATCCTAACAAGATCTGTCTTGGGCAATCGCGTTCCTCCCTTACATTCTTAGACCACTTCATCTTTGCTGTAAGAAACTTAGGAAACTCAGTAGACCTTTCCAAGCTRTCCTTTCCAACATGTGCTGTATCATCATTGCGACCAATCAGATGGAACTGGAACTTAATCATTGCAAGATATCTGAGCCGTTTTCAAGTGTTTGCATGAACTCATCCTTTGTAAGCGGTCGATCCATCTTGCTTGCCTGGCCAAGCCCTCTGGTTTCCTTCTTGATAACAGCTGCAATAAGATCATTAACTTGCTGGGACTTAGTAGGATTTCCACTGCCAACGCCAGCAACGACAATCCATTTGTGCAGCTTATTCGGTATGAAATAGGATAACGCCTTCTTGTAATAAACAAGGGTTGAACTCCTTCCCTCAGTAGGATTATCATCTACTCCAGGATCCTCCCTCCCAAAGACTTTCTTTGCAAAAAACTTGTAGATATGATCCGGTGTTAGGAGACTTAGCTGCTCCGGCGTGAATAGTGTATCACTTGGAAAGCGATTATCATTTTCAATAGGACCTCCTTCATCCACTCTTCCATGTACATGATCCATAAGCTCCAGTAGAATCCTATGGTATCTACTCCATTGCTCTGGCTGGTTCACATCTCGTGGAGGCGTTACAGTCCCCCCCCTTCTTTTCCGAGCTCGGGGCCGACCAGTGCGTTCTTGCGCTTGTGCTGTAACCATTACTACTAGTACTAGTAGCAGTACTACGTAGTAATACGGCTGCTGTCTGTTTTGGGGTTTTGCTTGAACCAGTACTCGTATGCGATACTTGTATGCGAGTGTCGCTGTTATTTTGTGAGCAAAAAATGCACCTCTCGTGAGTCAGGGGGCTGTGTTGTGGTGCTGCTGTTTTTCGATACTGCTGCGGCTGCTGTGCTGTGCTGTGCTGCTGTTTTTCCATACTTACAGTATTCTTTGCTTGTTCTTCTTCTTGCTTGTTGGGGTTTTGCTTGAACCGCGAGTTGCGAGTGAGCGTTGGTTTCTTATTTTGTGAGCAAAAAATGCACCTCTCGTGACGCTGAAAATGCACCACCTCTCGTGACAAGGCGAAGGAGTTGCAAAATGGTTGCATACTCAGTGTAATTTGCTCTGTGTTAGGCAACCAAAAGAGGTGCGGATGCAACCACAGCAGAAAAGCCAATACGGTTGCACAGTAGAATTCCTACCAGAATTTATGTAGGACRTGTAAGTACGGTGGTAAATGGAGTGGGATCAGTTGGGGTATTATAGCCTACGTAGAAATGTACGTATTTTAAGTACCGATAGACTCCTTCGACCGTTTTGCAATATCGGTTGCAAAAATGGGGTACTCGTACCGTACAATGTAGATTACCTCGTACGTTTTACGGACTCTTGATGGTATGGTACGAGTATGAGTACTACTAGTACTCGTACTCGTACTCGTACTCGTACTCATAGGAGGGTAATTCGTAATCGTACTCGTGCCGTCTTGATAAGTGTTTAGAACTAAACAATTTTAAAAATCATCGTAATAATTAACGTGTACAAAATACGATGATGTCACATCCCGTGGTANAAAAAAAAGTAGTTTTTCGCGGATGTTCGTACTTGCACGGGTACAAGCGTACGGTACTGTGCGGATATTCTGAGAACCTTTCTTGATCGAATCCAGATGACGCGGATCGTGCGTTGCTCTTTCCTCAACTACAGTACGCTTCACTGCAGAATACGCAGTAAATCAATTTATCGTGCATAATCATCTCTGAATCATTTTGTACTGGAGTATTCCCTTGGATCTTTGTTTACTGTATTGGGTGATTCCCGCAAACATATTTCGGTTTATGTCAGCGGGAACACGTTTCAGTGGTACAGAAGACACAGACTGCCAGCTCAACTTACATATTTTCCCCCCATTTTCGGAATTTGGAATCCGTATGGCGCATAGCGCCCATATCATCTAGTGCGCATGGCCCCAGTCACACTAAAAATCTAACTCAAGGATTCCAATAAAAAAATATGTAAATTACACAGATTCTGGTTGTCGTGGGCCCACGACAACCAAAATCTATGTAATTTACATATTTTTCCGAGCCGGCCGGTCTCATTTTTACATATTAATATGTTTGCGGGAATCACCCATTATTAACCGGAGAGAACCTGGTTACCGTACTGTGGTTCTACTACTGCCAGGCACAGGTCCGGTCATATCCCTTGCCTGGAATACTACACCTACTTGTAATGTAATGTTACATCACACAGTCGTGAGCGAGAATTCTGAGAAAGATGGCCTCAAGATTCATCATCATCTGTTTGTTCTTCGCGAAAATGCGCTGTCATACCGCGCGATTCGGACACATGACTTTCTTTCATTTCCTGGAAATCATGAAATATCTACAAGTAACAGCAACCATGTGAGGGAAGTTCACGTACGAGTACCAAGTACTTGTACCGTAGGGGTCATAAATTTATGACCCCCTCAAAAAAATGCGCACAAAACCGTAAGAAAAGGTCAATTATGACCCCTGATTGTGAGTACGTACAAACCTGTACTGTAAAGTACTTCTACGTTACTTTCTCTTGTTACTTGTTCTGGAAGGAAGCAAGGAACCCTTGAACGTACCGTACCGTACTGAGCATTGAGCGAGGGACTAGTCCGAAGCTTTACATACCTTCATGTAGTACTACAGTAGAGTAATAACATACTGTAATACAGTATTCACGAGTGGCATACGTTCAGGTACCGTACAATGTACGGTTCGTTTTACGGACTCTTGATGGTACGAGTATGGTACGAGTATGAGTACTACTAGTACTCATAGGAGGGTAATTCGTAATCGTACCCGTGCCGTCTTGATAAGTGTTTAGAACTAAACAATTTTAAAAATCATCGTAATAATTAACGTGTACAAAATACGATGATGTCACATCCCGTGGTACCTCATCATTCATTGTCAAGTTTTGAATTCCCTCCTCCACGTGCCTAGTGCGCGCTTGATCACTGCCGCGATGATATTCAACGAGACAAGATGAAGAGCGTTCGCAAACCCGTACCGCCTAAAACTTGGTTTTTGGTACTGCTGCGCGACCAGACCACAATCTAATTAAGAKTCTTTTTGCTTTGGCGACTCGAACTGTGAGTTACATTTCCTTTTAAACTGTGAGTTACAAGACTGCGCTGCGCGTGAATTGAAGCTGAAACAAAGGCGCGATTCTACCCTGCACACTGCTGGCGCTCTATTTTGAATATGCCCAACGTTTTTTGATCATATTTGAAATAGTTTCAGTATGTGTGGAGTTTTAATTGAAAGAGGGGAATCAATCCACCGATGGTTCCTTGTCATTTGTGGACGCCCACATCAAAAATGCTAGTCTGGAGGAAAATAGCGCACGATTTTTTTAGCCGCATGCTGTGCGTCTCTGCGCTGATTTTCAATTTTGTGCATTGCTCGGGCCACCCGTCCACGATTCTCCGTGCATTCATTGAATCGATCCATCATTCCATCCACCTCTTCCGGAACGAATTCCTACTGAGTACTGGTCATTGTYGCACACTATTCAATTCCTTTCTTTTAATTACAATCATTATAACTATTTGAGGTCCAGAGCAGCAGTGTCTTGTTTTGTATTGGAGGGAACAGATAGTCCTCAATTTAAATAGGTGCAACTCGGCGAAGAGGGCTCTGATTTCCACTCCGTTCTATTCGACAATACCAAACTAGATACACTGCAATCACGCACCACTACATAACGAATAGTTTCCAAATCATTATTAACAGGAGTTAAAAGCACCTTCTTGATTCCCTGATTTGTATCCACTTAGGAAACGCAACAAACWGACGAGCAATGCCATTAACACGGTCCTCACGAAAAAGGCTGACCGCCGGGGAAGGTGGCAATGCAATCGGCACAGCAAACAACGAACCAAGAATAAAACGACAAAAAACCGGTTCGGATGTTGCAAAAACTTCTGCAGCTGCGGCTACAGCAAAAGTCCGCAAGGCCCGGGCCCTCAAACCCGTAGCCACCAATGCAAAAGCCCAGTCTAAGTCGAATGCCACACACAAGCAACACGATGTGGCGACGAAGCCAGTCACCCGGGGTGCGTCGTCCTACAGAACTGCAGCGCATAGAAAGGCGTCGAAGACTGCGAAGGCGAATGGTGTTCCTCCCTCCAAAAAGGCCGCCCCGCCCGCAAAACGGGGCCGATCTGCGAAAGCGACGAATCAACAACCAATGAAGGAACAAGAATATCAGGAGCACCACTTCCTTCCGTACGAAGAAACAGCTTCTTCGACGACTTCAGCGCTCCCCGATACCGAGGTTGTGCGTTCCGAACCAAAAGCAAGCGAAGAAGCCAGTTCCGGCAACGACTGTTCCGAAGCAAAACCACCAGCACCCGTCAATGCGGTTGAAAAAGACGATGTTATCAGATCTAAGGACCTGAGCACTGCAGATGGGATCTTTTCCAACAGCAGCTACCAGAACGGGGTGCCAGACGACATTGACGCAAGGGATGCACACGATCCGCTGTCGGTCACCGACTATGTGGCCGACATGTACGAACATTTTCGCTCCAAGGAAGAAATGTGTTCCGTCGATTACATGTATATGGGCAGCGCCGTCCACGGCAAGCAGCCCAACATTAACGAGAGCATGCGGTGCATTCTCGTCGATTGGCTCATCGAGGTGCACTACAAGTTCAAGCTTTTTCCGGAGACTTTGTACTTGACCGTCAATGTTCTGGATCGGTTCCTGTCACAAACCACTGAACTCATCACCAAAAGGGATTTACAGCTGGTGGGTGTGACTGCCTTGTTGGTTTCTGCCAAGTACGAGGAGATGTACGTTCCCGAACTCCGGGATTTGACCTACATTTGTGACGGGGCCTACACGGAAGCTAGGGTACGTTATTTTTCATATTCCACTCTGATTGTAGGACAGTCGGTTTTTGGAACACGAACAGCGAAGGTTTAGAAGATCGTTGATGCAAAACAGCCAGAAATCATTTTGATTGCACTACCGTAACAAAGAGCAATGGAGTTGTCATAATCATTTGCTCTGATTTACAAATTTTCTTTTTCTCACTCTTCTTTTTGGTTTGATGTGCAATCCCCTTTAACCTCGTCTAATTTCAATTCCGCACTACGCGCGTTTCGTTGCACAACAGATTCTCCGAATGGAAGAAAAGATTCTCAAGACTCTCAATTACAACGTTACAGTTCCAACCCCTCACACATTTTTGATCCGCTTCCTTAAGGCGGCGCACGCCGACACACTCATGGCTCAGCTGGCCTGCTTTTTGTTGGATGGAACACTATTGAGTTTGGAAAAACTTACGTGCCTGTGGCGGCCCAGCCAACTTGCAGCGGCAGCCATTCTCCTAGCGAGGCGGCACCTAGGTCGACACAACTGGAGTCCCACTCTGGTAAGCTACTCCTACTACAGAGAGGAAGACGTCCTACCCGTAGCCCGAGCTCTCTTGAAAAACAAGGAACGTCTAGAGAACAACCGCGAGCTTCTGGCCTTGGCAAAGAAATATTCGAAGACCAAGTATGGGAAGGTATCGCACATCGAGTTTGAACCATTCGACGACCAAGAGTCTAGTGGCGACGAAAGCATCGAAAACAGTCTGTAGCACAGTGAAAGGGCTCAGAAAAACGAGGGATCTATCTTCACTATTCTTTTCCACTCTCTGCATGCCAAACATGCACAACAAGCTATTGGAAGAAAACGAACCAAATGGAACGAGAACACACATTATAAAGGGAACAAACAATCACTCATACGAACCACACAATCAACAACAAATGAATCAGAGACCGACGGGAAGATCTTATCTATGACGCACGCTCACACAGCCATTCCTTGTTGGGAATCAGAACCTTGATCGGTGACAGTCACCGGTACAAGTGCAATGTGTACAATATCTTCGTGGAATCTCTTCGCATCCTCAGGCGTCTCGGCACAAGCATTGCCGACGACACGGATATCACTACGTCGATCAGTATCTGATTAATATCCGATGGGCTAAATGCACACGAATTCTAGAACCACAAACTACCACTAGAATAAATTTTTCAACTCCTCATTTTTGTGTTGGCACTGTTCGTATTCATAGAGCGCCAGTTTGTTCCGAAGTTCTGTTTTAAGACGCAAGTAACGCACAGTAAAGTACTGTCCAAGCGATAAACGTAGCTTAGTTACCAGCCTGACGGCGCACGTGGATGCAAGTCATACCGGTTGACTCCAAAGCCTGATTCCGTGGAGATTGCTCAAACCTAGCAATGGCTTAGTATAGAGACATGTCCACAAGACTACTCACCATGCACGTCGGCATGAGCCAATGCAACATGATTTGTGCTTCCCTAAAACTAATTTCAGATTGCCTTGGCTCTGATGGTTCTGAACAGTACACTTGTAGTAATAGTTTTTCTCAAATGTGTCGGTACCAGAAAAACCACAACGACCCGCGGGGATGTATTAGTATCCTAGATAGGTACAGAAGGTATGAGATTCAAAATTTTTGAAATTGACAAGGAATACCATTCGTACGAATCCGAGTCGTACCGTACGAGCACTGCCTGCATTTTTGAATGGGTCTCATTCTTCTTCCAGGTACAAAAATGGCGCCATCGTTATTTTTAATCCATTTTGTTASATACTATTTGTCACATGTTTCCCTCCACTTTCCGTTGTCGTCTGTTGAATGGATTTCGAGTACAGAGACAACTGTAGAACGTACGCTAACAGAATAATATGTATTATGAAACATTTTTGAAATTTCGGATTTTGATCCTTTCCGTCCCAGCATTGCAACCACATGCAAAGAGATGTACCGTACGGTGCCGCCGGGATTGATGGACTGCAACACTAGCGCTGCTTGTAAYATCAACTAAAGTAGATGCGCAAAAAAGAAAATGTCGCTGGTCTCGGAACGAAGCAATCCCAGCGCATCCCGTCTGAGTGGCTGTAGCAAACGAACGGTTGCCATCGACGAGGATTTTTACAATTCTATYGGCAGAGCGTATAGCAGCGGGGAGGACGACGACAGCGACGGTGCCTACGACGACGATGGTGGCATTAGCACCGAAAACCTCGGTCAATGGTCCTCGATCAAAGGCGGAGATACTGCGGGCGCCCGTGCCCCCGAAGCGACCCTATCCAAAGCATCATCCATAGCTGTAGCTGCTGCAACAAACCCCTCGAGAATGGGCAGCACCAGCGAAAGAACCACACAAAACGATGCRGCCCACAACGGCAAGCATTCCTTGTATACCACGGGACAGTCCAATCTCCACGAACCATACAGGAAGGTCCCCGCAAATCCAGAGGCGCCACCCACTGCGTTYGTTTCGGACKTGGAGCCCCAGGCAGCGCTTTCTTGTGCTGGTCCGCTCGTAGGTGCAATCGCCAGTTGCGAAGCGAGAAGTGCTCCTGATGCCATGGACGATGCGGAGCAAGGAGTTGGTGGCAGCGACATGGTTTTGGAGCGGAGGACATGTCTGCAGCAGCAAGAACAACCAATGGAAATCGAAGAATCGTGCCCGAGGAAAAGCTTCGGACTCGAAGACAGAATCGACAAGGCCAGAATTTCCGGAAGCAACGACGGAGATAGCAGTTATCATGGATCGATTAGCACGGCCTCCAGYATCAACAAGGATAGAGGCGTGGAAGTCCCGCGCCTCTGGATCTGCGACCGCGTCGACGGGACAGTTTGTGTTTCTGACGAGGAGCAACAGAGATTTCCAGAACGGGACACCCGACCTCCTTGCTTTCTGTGCTTGCCCTCGCCGATCCTAACRATATTTCCGTGGTTGCTGGAAGAGAACTTGTTTTGTGTGACCGTCGGAAAATTTGGATTCTTTGGAAGAGGCTACCGTGGCGAAGCGCCATCCAGACACGGAAAAACAATCCAATCCACCACCGCCGACGAATCCGASGCCGTCGACATCGACGTTGGCTTTTTTCGCACCCGGTTCTTGATGCACAATTTGCGATTGAACTTGTGTGGATTCCTTGTGACGGTGCTTGCAACCGTAGCCCTAACCAAAAGCAGTGCCGGTCTTCTCGAGCTTGCTTCCTTTGGTCGAACCAACCTGAATCCGGACAGCAATTACAAAGAAGAAGCGGGCAGCGTCGCCTCCTCTCCCGTGAATCTTTACATGGGAYTGCTAGCCATGGGAATCGATAATCCGAATGGAATCGAAAACGGCTCTAGCAGAAGGACAAAGGTTGTTCCGTTTCAGGACTTCTGCACCACTCAAGGAATAGACCAGTTCCTCCCGGAAGATGATTGCCACAAATGTGCCCAAATTAGCGTTTGGATCATCGTTGGTTTCGTCGTGATACTGCTGAGCTATATACCGACCTTTACGACAGGAACGCTTCGGCTCTATGAGCACTATGACATGAATTGCTCCAAGGTGTGGGCCGGTTTTTGGTCATTCCTTGGTTTGGTGGGCTATGCCGTAGTCCTCTATTGTTACAGCGGTGTGTGCCTAGAGTCGCTCTACCATGGAGAGATGATCTATACCGGGGGCAGAGAGGTGTACACCAGCGATCAATTTGAGAGCATCGCGGGCGATCCGGACGAACGTATCGTCCGGGTAACTTTCGAGTGGAAGATGGGGATCGGTCAGGTCCTGTTTCTGGTTGGATTTGCGCTCAAGGCGGTCGATTTTGTTGCCAACTGCTGCATCGCAACCCCGGCCATCACCCGGTCGCGAAGTGCCCAGTGGGACTACGAGGACTTGTCGCTGCTGACCAAGAAGAACGCCGAGGTTCCGTGATGTCCTTGTTACCCCAAGACCGCACGCGTTCCGAGAACCCGGAACCGAGCCGGGGAGGATCGAAACCTCGAACAGCAGTTGGATTTCTCTGCCCCGGCGGTAAAAGCCCTTCTTCTGGTGATCCACGTCGTGGTTACCGTTGCTCCGGAGGGCAGACCACCGCGGAACCCGGCCTCTTTATTGTTGTGGCGATTGATGGCGACGCTGCCGCTGCCGTTGCGATCTCCAACCCTGTGTGTGTTCCGCCGCAGTGATTCGTTCGATGTATGGGCCGGCCGCCAGCCTTCGGAGGCGAAGGGTTCGAGTCGCCCCCAGATGGTTCGAATCAATCCGTTTGGCCGTTCGCTTTGAACGCACAGAGAGAGAGAGAGAGAGAGACTCAGACACACAAGCACCGGTACACACTCAAGACACAGACCTAGACTCAACCACAGACGCACACCGTGGGGCATTCGAGAACCAAATTGTCCACGCCAGCATTATTCTACTAAAAGTGGCAACAGCAGTAGTATTTTGAGTCGGCAACAACGGCCGGAGGCAGCAGGAGTGTCAGCCAACAAAAATTGTAGTGCCAAACAAAAACAAGGATTTTGTTGAGTGTTTAGAAGAAGGATTATTCTTCTTTCTACTACCAGAATGCTTCGTGTCAAGCAACAGCAACAACTAGGAAGATAGTGCCAAGTTGCTATGCTTTGATAAATGCTACTGCCACTACTACTGGCTGCGACAAAGACATTCAACAAACAGGAAAGTAAATACTAAGAATTAAGTACCTMGGTAGKACCGAAGTACTAGCATAAGCATCACTTTTATCTTTACTACGAAGTAGAAGTACGAAGTAGTATATGCTAGAACTAGCACGTCTGGACCACGAGACGKGTTTCGAACGAGGCACGAAGCACCCCATGCTGTGGTATCATACCTACGATAGTGTCGTACGATACGATGCCCAGAAACCACCCGATCATTGTCGATCGTCGATGTCGATGCCACCGCAAAAGTTCACAGAAACGAAAACTCGCAATACGCTAGAATCGCAACGTCCCAGAAAAAGGGCGCAATGAGAACAACCACTTCTGTATAGCAGCAGCAAACACATCGCAACGAAAACCGCAACCATCCCACGAACGCCGAAATTCCGTTCCTATAGCAGGAATCCGCATTGCTGGCTGGGTCCCGGACTCTTGCCCTCCCTTCCAATCCAACAACCAACAACCAATCACCAACGACCAACGACCAACAACCAACGACACCGACACCGACAACACTACTAGCACATGGTGGGATCGTGCCCGAGGAACGCCCTGCGGCTGTGGAGGGCGGTGGCCTTGCGGCGGTGGGACGCCGCCCCGCTCGGATCCTTCCGTCCCGCCACTGCTAGGAGCAGCGACGGAACCGCTTCCGCTCGGTGGCCCGGCCCCCGCTCGCTTGGAAGCCCACCGGCATCCGCATCCTCCTTGGCAGCAACAGCAACATCGACAGCAACATCGACAGCAACATCGATAGCAACATCGATAGCAGCGGCATCCAACGCAACCCCAGCGATGCGGAGGCGACAGCGACCGCTAGCCACCAGAAGRGTGGGTCTTCCGTTCCTTGGTCTTTCCCCCATGGCCATCGGGATTCGGGGCATCACCACCGGAAGCAAAAGCAGCGGAGGCCGCGAGGACTCCCCGAGCAGTTTCGGCCGAGGGCATTGCGGTTCTTGCTCCGCAACCGGCGGCAGCCACGAAAGCAGCGACGCAGGCACGCCCGTTCCCGTTCCCAGCGGCAGCACCCCCAAAGCAACAGCGGCAGCGGCTGCCACCTCCGATCCGTCGATGGTGACCTGGGTCGACGACTACGTCCCGGAAGCCCTCCGGCCGTACGCCCACCTCTCCCGGATGGACAAGCCCATCGGCACCTGGCTCCTTCTGTGGCCCTGCTACTGGTCGGCGGCCATGGCGGCGGGGGTCCCCTCCGGGCAGCACCCGCCCGGCCTGGMRGAGGTCCTCCCGGACCCGGCCCTCCTGGGCCTCTTTGGGATCGGCGCCTTTGTCATGCGGGGGGCCGGCTGCACCATCAACGACCTCTGGGACCGCGACCTGGACAAGGAGGTCGCCCGGACCCGGACCCGGCCGCTGGCGGCGGGCCTCCTGGGGCCGAGGCAGGCCCTGGCCTGGCTGGGGGTCCAGCTCTCGGCCGGCCTGGGGGTCCTCCTGAGCCTCCAGCCCCACACGGAGTACTGCTTCTGGTGGGGGGCCTCGGCGCTCCCCCTGGTGGTGGCCTACCCGCTCGCCAAGCGCTGCTTCGACTACCCGCAGCTGGTTCTGGGCCTCTGCTTCAACTGGGGGGCCTTTGTGGGCTGGGCGGCCGTCCACGGGAGCGTGGACTACTCCGTGGTCCTCCCCCTCTACGCCAGCGGGGTGGCCTGGACCGTCGGATACGACACGCTCTACGCGCACCAGGACAAGGAGGACGACGCCCGGCTGGGGCTGCGGTCGACCGCCATTACCTTTGGCCGGGGGCCCGGTGGCGGGAGCGACGCCACCACCGAGACCGGCAGCAACAGCAACAGCAGCAACGACGACGACGACGACGACGAAGCCGGCCGCCGGAGCAAGCGCGTCCTCCACGGGCTGGCGGCCGCCACCTACGCCTGCTGGTTGCTGGCCGGGTACAACGGCCTCGGCCCAGGGTCCGCGRCCGGCTCCCTTCTTCCCTTTGGGGCGTACGCGGCCGGCGCCACGGGGGCCTACTCCCACCTGGTGTGGCAGGTCCGGACGGCGGACCTGGGCGATCCCCACAACCTCGCCGAGCGGTTTCGGTCCAACGCCGCCGTGGGGGGGATCGTCTTTGGGTCCGTCGTGGCCGGCAAGCTGGCCCTCCTGCTGTGAGGAGCAGAGCCGTTCGTCCTTTCCCCCAAACCAAACGAACGAACGAACGAACGGCGGACGCCACCGCCGCGGCACCGGTGCATCCCACACTCCACCAAAGGGCCGGCCCTAACCCGGCGTGGAGGGATTCTTCTGTTTCTGCAATCGCACGGCGGACGCACGGATTGGATCGGAACCGCGAAAGCGTGGCCGAACGGACGGGCCACCSATTTTTTTCGCGGAACCCTGGCTATGGAAAGATCGCCTCGGTTGGAATCGAATTGGTTTCCATGTGCGGTCGATGGATTCTGTCCCTTGSCGTCTTCGCAACAACACGGATGCTTCCGCTATGGCTGCCAATACTAGGTAGTTGCTCTCAAAGGTATTTCACCGGAYGTCTAAGAACGCAATCTTCTAATTTTTTTGTTACGCCTATCAATCTAATAAAGTGACACCAACAACAATGTTGTGCAACGAACGGAAATCGCGCCGCTTCGTTCCGATGCAATGCAATGCAATACAATGTAGTAGAATAGTAATGTACAAAACGCACAAACCGGTTGGGTTGTTTGTTGCGTGTGTGGTGGTTCGTCGGTCGAGCGGTTCCGGTCGGGACGCCCGAAACTACGGGAACGAWTCGGTGCGGGAGCCGCCGATCCAAACCCTCCCGCGTGGTCCTTGGTTCGCCACCGCCGAAGGCTTGCTCCGCACCCGGTGCCGTGCTCCGGTCTCGTCCTTCCCGTTTGTTTTATTCGTCGTCGACCTCGACCATCTGAACGGTCAGGCCCTCGTCCCTCAGGGAACCATAGTACAATTCCGCAATCTCGTAGTGGTAGCGCCCGACCACCCCCATTCTTCGCAACGAAAAAATGCAAGGAGCAAACAAACCAAGGAGAGAGAGAGAAAATAACACAGAATTCGGTGAGCGCTTGGTACACGGCACACAAATCAGTGCATGGTTTGTGGTCGAATGGGGTGGTTTCAAACACCCCCGCTTCGTTTGGCTTCCTTTCGTGGCGCGAAACAAGAGAACCGTTCCGTTCCGAGTTGGCCCYCCGTCGACTCCACTCACCCGTTTCGGTGGGCCTGCATCATGATCTGGTAGGACTCTCCGTCGGACTTTCCGCAGATCGTGCAGAGGCACTTGGCCACAAAGGTTCGGTGGTTGTAGGGGTCGTTGAAGAGCTGGATCTCCCAGCCGTTCTTTCCCGTCTTTTCGTCGCTCTCGACGTCCTCGTCCTTTACGATTTCGACCCCCGTCGACTCCTTCTGCTTCTCCTTGGCCGGGGCGTCCGCGACCGCCGAGAGGACGGCCGTCGGGACCGAGGCGTGGTGGTGGTGCGTCCGGGCCAGGGAAGCTGCCGGGGCGGTGAACCCGTGGGAGCTCCCGGCCGAAAGGACGGCCACGGCCAGGGCGAAAAGGGCCACCCAGAATGGGTTCTTTTTGTTGTTGTTGTTGGCGCGGGGGAAAAGCGAGAAGACCATCGTGTTGCTGCGGGAGTTGTGGTGCTGTGCAGTGCGTGCTGGGATTCTAGGAGCGGTGCGGTTTGATTTGATCCGATCCGATCCGATCCGATTCGATTCGATTCGATTCGATTTCTTGCGTCGCAATCGGCGATCGACAGAGAGTGCAGAGTGATCAGGAAATAGGAACAGGAGCAAACGAAACCAAAAGCGATGGACCCAACCGGTGTTGGATTTTTTGGTTTTGTACGAGCTTACGGGTACGTGTACGAGCTTTACCGTGCAAGTACCTACTGTCGTAGAGAGTTTCCGGTGTTCTTTGGATTTGTTGCCACTGCCGTAAATTGTTATTGCTTGGTGTTCGATGCTGATGATGATGTATTTCCGTGAAAGCAAAGTACAAGTACGAAACYTAGAGTAGAGTACGGTACAGTACTGTAATTTACGTACTTTTCGTTCTGTACGTATTCGTACAGCGCTTTTCTTGGGCAGTCATATGGTACACATACCACCCAACGGATCGGATACCCGGACCGTGTAGCTACCGTATCCCAACGTACGGTACTTAGGTACGTTTAGGGTAGTAGAAACTTCACGTAGTACGGTGAAGGGGATGGGTTCTTCTACAGTAATGCTTAGTACTCGTACGCTAAGTCATCCTACGGTACTCTGCTTACGATTCTGGTGGCAAGCATGAACTATGCCGCCTGGTTGACACGATGTTGTGGATTGATTCATTCGTTCCTCGGTCCGGTTTCTGTCTTCTTCACAAACGATCTGTCGTGCGTGCGTGTCACCCGGGCTTCGTCAGCGAGCAAAAGAGGGACGGAAGCAAAATGGGGACTGACTAGTCCCCCCCCTGATTCCTTCGAAACTCTATCCCGCCCCCGCATTGAATGGGGTCTCCCTTTCGTCGATGGATTCATTCATTTTCATTCGCTCGAGTGGCTTCCGTCCGAACCCAGATCCCGGACACCATCCCCAAGAGCGGGCCGGCGGTTCTGCCAGCGTAGGAAAGGCCTACCTCGAGAAGCCACGCTCGCTRCCAGCAAAGCACACTAAGCCTATATAGGGTCGAATCTGTCCACCGGGGACAGTATTCAATGTAGATAAGGTACTGGACGTGCTTTGCCAGACCCAAAAAAAAGTTTCGGAACATCGGTGAAAGGCCTTGGTGACAGACACAATGACTCGAGAAACGGGCTTACTTAACGACAATATCCGGATCGGAAGCGTGCCAGAGATCCACTTTCTCACCCAAAGGACGAAATTCCTTCCCTTTTGCAACCGGAAAGGGCCTTCCGATCCGAACATGTGACATGGATTCGTTAGATGGACATACCGTACAACAATATGTACCGGTACCATACGAAACTGTTCGGTAGAAGTTTGACCAAAATCTTCTTTGCCGCGATCTTACGGCAAGTACTACGAGTTGTCACGACAGCCACCAAAATTTTAGTACATGCCTTGCGACTAGCCGTGCTAGGCGTACGAYGTTTTGTTGATTGCGGAGGCGTCAACATCTGTTCGGTCTACAAGTAGAAACAATCTTTTTCACGTACYGTACGGTTGTGTACTACTTGTACTGCACTATATTTCAACCGCCACTTTTAGGATCCGATCCATTCTTCCCCTCGCCACCAGTCAACTGTTGCAGCAATCAACTCCAGTTCATTCGATTTCATTTCATTCCGTTCGATTCCATTTTATTTCGTTTAACTACCAGCGCCCATCCACCATGAAGTCCTTCTCCACGCTCCTCGCCATCGCCGCCCTCCCCTCCGCCCTCGGCGCCGGAAACGTCGACGGGAAAACCTCCAACTCGTGCGCCTGCGAGGCCTTGCGGTACGGCTTCAACATCAACTGCAGCGACCAGGCCGCCATGAACGCCGCCATTGCCGCCTTGGAGGCCAACAACTGCAGCAAGGACAGCGCCACCTGCAACGGTTCCACCGAGTGCATCAAGAACTTTCTGATCATCCAGTCCCACCACGACCACTGCTTCCACGAGGAGGTCCCGGAGATCATCGAGACGAACATCCACGTYTACGAGAACGTCTGCACGGACGCCCACTGCAACATCAACATGAAGTTCGACACGGAGGCCCGCAAGTGCCCCCCCGTGGACTGCGAGACTTCCGTAGGCGACGACGCCTGGCAGGTCATGTCCGTCTCGAACTGCAAGGAGGACTGCTCCAGCTCGGACTGCGCGAACAACTTTCGGATCATCAAGGCCGTCCACGACTCGTGCCCCCGGGACACGCTCTCGACGGTGGTGGAGATTGCCTACCACGACGTCGACGAGGCCTGCGACGCCTTTGGCTGCAACCTCGCGGTGGCCRCGSAMGACTCGAGCGASCTCATCTGCGACGACCTCTCCTTCATCTCGGCCGGGGAGGGCCCCCAGGGCACCGGGCTCGCCGCGGTCCTGGCCAGCGGGGTTGCCGCGGCCGCCCTCTTGTAGGCCCTGCCTCGCTTGGCAATCCATGGCGTCGCCGGTCAGGAACTTCCGGAGTGCACTGATTTGTGAAAAA